>PVJO010007643.1:0-80443 GCA_004026905.1 Hystrix cristata
TGGATGGATGGATGGATAGATAATTGGAGATGATGGAAGGATGGATGGATGGAGAGATAATTGGAGATGATGGAAGGATGGATGGATGGAGAGATAATTGGAGATGATGGAAGGATGGATGGATGGATGGATAGATAATTGGAGATGATGGAAGGATGGATGGATGGATGATAGGTTGGATAGGTGAACGAACAGGCTGATGGGTGAGTAGATGATGGATAGTGAATGGTGTGTGGAAGAGCCCCAGATCCTCCCGTGCCTCTTAATCACTAAGGTTAGTTTCATGACTGTCTCAGTGTGGCCCATGTAAAGATAACTTTTTTGCTCCACTGGGAATGAGCCAGGCCCTGGAGGCTGAGCACAGTCCTCCACCGCCCCCATACCCATTCCTGTCTTCTGGTCATTCCCCAGTATGTCTTCATAGCCCGTCATCACATTGAGGGGCTCAGCTTTCTGGGAGGCTCTAGTGAACCAAGCTCCAGGGTCCTTCTCCCCCTTCCACTCGCAGACGCCGCTGGCTTTGGCCTCCCGAGCCCACCCCCAGCTCCACCGCCCCGCCCAGAGCCAGGGCTGTCACCCACGGCAGCTGTCCACGCTTACAAAGCCCGGCCTGTTCGATAAGGCAGTGCCAGCTGGAACGAGGCACTTCCCGTCTGACGGGAGGTTCTGCACGGAGCCTGCAGACAGCTGTCAGCTCAGGGGCCAAAACCGGATCTGGAGCCGCTTGGGCCGGCGCCCTCCCCGCCCCTCAGTAGAGGCTCCCCCAGGCCCAGCCTTGGGGTCCAGCATTGCCCTCAGACTGGGGGCTGGAGCAAGGTCTTTAGCTGCTCAAACCTGCTAGGACCCTGGTGGTCCCATCCCTTAGGAAACATCCCTTTAAGGAGCTTCATTGGCGTCTGGGGACTGGTGGCATTTCTGGCCCCATCCCAGGGGTCAGCCATCAGTGACTTAGGCAGATACTGATGAGAGAGGAGAAGGTGAGACTCTGTGATAGGCAGCCTGGCAAGGTCACCCATGGCCAGAGGAGATGCCATTGTCTACTACCCAAATGGCCAGGGCAGGGCTGTGGCCTCCAGAGCAGCTGAGAAAGTCACAGCCTGGCTTGTCAGGTTCTACGCCCACCAGGCCACCATCCTATGACTATTTCCTGAGCACCTACTATGTGCCAGGCATGGGGCCACAGCCAGTCCTGAGTCACCCCTTCTTTCCGGAGGTCGTGGTTCCATAGCACGGCCTCCTGCCTGTCACCAACGTCCAGCCTGCCTTCCCCAAGCCCGTGCACCGGGCCCAGACCCTGGGCCTGGCAGGGACCGCTCCTTCTGGCTCCAGTTCCTTCTGTGAGTCTCTAATTACATCCTGGGAGAAACAATTAGAACGAAACTAGGGGTTTTTTTTTTTCCTCCTCCGAGGCTAGGCCTGTTTAATAACTTAATTAAATAAACAGAATTATAATTATAACGTTAATATTTCCTTTCTGTAATGCCGGCGCATGCTGTTAGAAGACACTTCACTGGGGAATGAGAGCTTCCCACAGCCCCCAGCACCTCCCGTCCAAGGCTGGCTGTCTGGGGCTTGCCCTCTGGGGCCTCCACTGGACCCACCGGGCCCGGGGCCCAGCAGGCTGGCAGGACCCACAGCGAGGGCAGCGAGGGTGGCGAGGGTGGGGGATCGGCCCTCTTCTTCCTGAGTGTTTACATGCAGTTCAAACCACACGATGGCTGGAAATTACTCTGAAGCTCCTAATTGCACGTTTCCTTCCTCCGACCATTTTCTTTTGACAGTTGACTTTGAAACGTTTACCACTTAATTCTCTCAGGCAAGAAGGCGGGAGGAGGAAGGAGGCAGCCTGCCGAGGTGGGAGCCAGCCTTCCTGCAGGGGCTAGCCTGGGGAGCATGCGCACTGCTCAGGATTTCCAGGGCCTCTGGGGCCCCCACCATCGGCCCCCGCTAGCTAGGTCACCCCGTGGAGCCTCATTTCCTCTTCTGCAGAGCACGGTGAAGAACATTCACTTTGCAAAGAGGCGGCATGACAGTGGCTGAGACACGGTAGGTGCTTGGCACATCTCCGGCTCCTTCCTCAGCTTCAGAGACCAGGTCCCCCAGCTCTGGAGGAGACGCGACAAGCTGGTGCCTAGATCCAAAGACCGGCCTGGCCTCCAGCTGGGAAGGTGGCTCAGTTTCCAGGTGTGCGGGAGGGAAGGACCACAGCCCAGCACATCACCAGGTGGGCCTGAGACGCCTTGAATAGGAGCCTCCTCGAGGATGTGAGCAGGCTGAGACCCAGGGGAAGGCTCACAGGAAGGCTGCGACTGTCCCCGTCAGTCACTCCGCAGGTGGCTGCCTGGGCTCTGGAGCTACACGGACACAGGTTGCAGGCCCGGACAGTCATGGGCTCGGGAAAATCACCTGATTTTGTGCACTTTTGTATCCCATTGCACAATGAGTGTGGGGGTATGCAGGTTGGGACAGGACGATGAGGTCAGTGATGGCTGGAGCTCAACAGAAATCAGCAGCCCCCTGTCCCAAGGCAAGGGAACAAAGAGGGACACTGTAGGAACCAGAGCTTCAGCCAAGGGAAGGCAGCTCTCAGCCGGGGTCAAAGCAAACCTGGGGCCTGCAAGGCCACTCTGCTCAGCATCGGCCATGGTTTCCACTAGTTTAGAACTACCCCCTGCATGCATGCGCATGCGCACACACACACACACATACACACACACACACACACACACACACACACACACACAGAGAGCAGAGCTCTGGAGCCAGGTGGCCTGGCTTCACCTTCCGTGCTGTGTGACCTTAAGTTACTGAAACTCTCTGAGCCTCCTTGTCCTCCACACTACACACTGGGCTTAGCAACTACTTTGCTAGGACAACTGGTGAGTTAAAACTTGCCCAGTGTCACCCAAAGCCAGGGGCGCAAAGGGCACTCAGTGAATGTCAGCATATGTCCATGACTGTCAATCATTCATTCACAAGCTCAGGGCCAGCCTGGGTGGTCTTGAAGCTGCTGGGAACATGACCATGTCCCCGTGGTACACCCTGGAGAGGAGGTGAGGACATCGCTTCTCAGCCTGGATTTCCTCTCCTGTCCCCAAGCCTGGATACACTTGCCCTGAGGCCTACTTCCAGCTTTGCCCTCTGCTGTCCCCAGGCTGTCCCTTGTCCTCCCCATGCCCAGCTCTGGGCACGTCATTCCTTCTCTTTGTCACACTGGCTCTGGTCTCCTGTGGAGCTCAAATCCTGGAGTGTAGGGACTTAGCACTGACCCCCCACCCCCCCTCACTGGGCACTCGGGCTGAGCAGGAACGTGACTTACAAGGACTCCAGTGAGGACAGAGCACGTGGGGACCGGAGACCACCTCCTGGTGTCCCAGAGGTGACAGTGGCAAGAATCAGGGCAGCAGAGGGGCACAGAGAAGGGGAAGAGAGCTGCAGGGACAGGATTCTCCCATGGGCTTTGGAAAGGTGACACTGTGTGACGTTGACTCCCTCTCAGAGGTGGCTTAGCCATCTGAACAGCAGGCTGGAGCAACAGGGCCATCCCCAGCTTGCTCAGGACACAGGGAGTTGGGGTCCCTTCAAGCTCTGCATGGCGACACTGAGCTGGCATTTGGGGAATGAGCGGATCTGGGGTCTGAGGAAAGACCAGAGTCATGCGGTGCCCTGCAGGGCCTGCACGTGTGGTCGTCAAGGTCATGCAGACAGTGACGCAAGCATCCAGGTCTCCACCACCCCTGCCTGGCCCGAGATCTTCCCAGCCCTCCCGTCATTCCCCAGAAGGTCTGACCAGAGTCCGAGGAGGGGCCTGAAAACACAAGTTCTATTCGCTGTTTTCCCCTCCAGTCATTTGGCAAGAGCCTAAAACCTGTATATTTTTTTCCTGGTGAAAAGTAATAGCAGCCCTGCCTCGGTCACCCACACTGCGAAACCAGCGGCAGGAGAAGACCCCGGAGACATGCCCGCCTCCTGGCCTGCTGCGTCGGAAGGGACTGGAAGAAGCTGGGGCCAGCTGCCCTGTGCACCCAGAATGGCAGGTGCCGAGGGTGTGAGGCCCGAGGCGTCACCCGCCCTCTCTCTCCAACACACCTCTGGAAAGACTTTGTCCTCCCCGCGCTGAGTCATCATGTAGGCACCGGGACCCCCAGATGTTTTTCTCTGACCAAGATGCCGCTAGAACCCAGACCCTAACTCAGCAGCCCATGGTTTCTGGCTCACTCTTGGGATTGCTTAGCAGCTCGACTGTAGCCCAGACGAGCTCTTGTCTTCAGCCCTCTCCTCCTGGGTACTTCTCTGGCACCAGCTGCCCGGCTACAAGCCTGAGAGTACACAGCCCCACTGACTCTGCCCTTGCACTCTGGCGTCACCCTGTACCTCCAGCCCTATGCTGGCTCCCCACCCAATCCCGGTCCTCCCTCACCTGTCACAGAGAAGTCTTCCAAGTAGGGCACTGACGACACCCCCACCCTGCTCCCACTGGCTTCCTCGTGGGCTTCGGCTGGTCCCGAAGGCCCGTGAGATACACACAGTACACCTGTACCCCTCCAGGTCCCCCGGGAGACCTCGGGCAGGCCCAAGGGTGACATTGCTGAGTCTTAATCTTCCCACGAGCAGTGTTCCCAGGTGCAGTACCCCTGCCAGGATGTTCCTCCTGCCCCCAGGAAGCCAGGTCCCTCCCTGTCCCTACTCAATCTCAGCTGGCTGCCCAAGCCACTGGGCCCCGGGAGCAGCTGTCCTGGAGCTGCCAGGCAGGACAGAGGGGTGCAGGGGACACAGGGGGCCTTGGTCATAGCTGGGTCTCGCTGCCACACAGGGCTGAGTTCGAGTGCGCACGAGTGAGCAGGAACAGGAAGTCTGTATGTATGAAATGTGGGTGACGGTGTGATCTATGCCACAGGAACACTGTGCCCCTCACTCAGCACATACTCACTGAGCTCCTGCTATGTGCCCAGCGTCGTTGTGGGGTGAGGATACGGCAGGGAACAAACAGAGACATCCCTGCTGCCTGGGAGCCCGCTGCAGTTAGAGACGGCAATGATCAGCAAGATAAATACGTCAGCATGCCAAGGAGGCTGCGTGCTTCAGAGCATCAGGGGGCGACTGTAAATAGGGGGTCACATCAAGGCACAGATGTGTACGTGAGCTGTGGCGAGAAGCCTGAGCTGGCCCCTACACAGCTTGGCCTGAGCTGTCTCCCCGGACAGGAAAGCAGTTACGAGTTTCCAGGCTGGGGCCTGGGAAGGGAGAATCAAGGGCGCCTGCGTGGCTCAAGATGAACCCTGACGAGCAGCAGAGACCCGGGTATTCATTGTGCATAGCCGTGGGGGGATGCGGGGACCCTGGGTGGCCACCACTGTTAACTACATTTTGCAGAAAATGGAACTGAGGTTCAGAGAGGCTGTTCGTGTGCCTAAGCAGGAGGGAGGCAGAGGCTGTGGGGGCATGTGGGACACCAGGGGTTTCATCCTCAGCGTCCCTCTTCTGCCAGCTCTGGTTTAAGTCTGATTCTTTCCTCTTCAGATACTGTGAGAGTTTGGGTTTGGTTTGCGGGATGCTATCCGGACTCCTAGAGGAGAGATGGTTCTTCCCCCACCGTGGGGGCACTGGGGCCTGGGAGGACAAAGATGAGGCCAGAGCAGGTCAGCCTCCTCTAAACCAACTGCCAGACAATTTGGGGCAGGTGGTTTGCTAACAGATGTGGTCTTGGAGTCCAGACCCACAGTTGTCAGGGAAACATGGCCTACGGGCCATGCCCAAGGGCCTGTTTCCGGAGCCAGTGCCCACTGGCCTCTGAGCCCATGTGTTCTGACTCTTTGCCCTGCTTTTGTGGCCTCTGGACCCTGGAGCAAATGCCCAGGGTTGTCCCTGCAGTTGTTCCCATACAGGGCTGCCTCCTCCCCGCACTGTGTGCTTCCTGTGCCCTCCCAGCCCCAATGAGTCCTGTTAGTAACCCTGGGAACAGATGAAGACACTCAGCTGACACAGATGTGTCCACAAACCCCACAGAGATCCCATAAACCCGAACGAATGCATCCTGTTATGGTTTATATCTAGATGTCCCCCTAGAGCCTCGCGGGATCATAGGTGGGAACTCTGTGAGGTGATTGGATGATGGGGGCCATCGAGCTGATTTACTGTTAGGAGGTGGGGCCTGGTTGGAAGAGGCGGTCACAGTGGGTGTGGCCTGGAAGAGTTTCTCACCCTTCCTGGCTCCTTCTTGACTCTGCTTCCCGTCCACCGTGCCCTGAGCAGCTCTCCTCCATGTGTCCTTCTGCCGTGCCATCCTGCCTTGGAGCCGGCTGACTATGGACGGAAATGTGAGCCAATATAAACCTCTCCTCCTTTTAGTTGTGGGGATCAGGTGTTCTTTTTCCCAGCGATGAGAAAAGTGGCTCAGCCGTGCTCCAATTCTGTCTCTGCTGAATGAACTCAAACAGGCCCATGACCATTCCCACACAAGGGGACAGGTGGCAGAGGAGGTGGGATGGGGGCCGTGATTGTGACCAGCACAGTGACAATGTCGCACTTTGGCACATTGCACAGAGAGGCAGGTCTAGGGGCGGCACGTTTTGCATTCAAGGAGTGGAGCCCTGACAAGTAGTCACCCTCTGGCTCCGGGTCTCTCCCAACCTCAGGGAGCAGGGAGGCCCCCAGAACAACCATCCAGGACTCCCTTCCCCACGCGGAGATAACGGGCCCTGGTGTCCAGCGTCCTGCTGAGCTGACGCCCTCCAGGAGGCCTTGAGTCCCTCTGGGAAAGGCCTGTGTGGACAGGCCTCCAGGCTCGGTGCTAGCAATGGGAGCATCCAGGACTGCTGGGGCCTTCTGCCACATATCCCAGAGCCCCCCAAGTCCCCGCAGTCCCCTCTGAGCCCTGCCATGAGGGGTCTGTTCTGGATGCAGAGCAGTGGGAGTCATCTGCAGCCACCTTCGAGTAAGCCACTTTGATAAAGAACACGCAGTGTCCTCCTGAGTCTCACAATGCCGATTCCCATGTTGGCTTGTTTATTCTTAGAAACAACCTTGGGAAAGGAGATATTCTTATCATTCCCATTCTGTAGATGCAGAAACTGAGGCTCAAAGAGGTGGCCCAAGGGCACAGAGATGGCCTGAGCCCCTAGCTCAGGCACAATGCACACTGCTTTCCTTCCAACAAAGTAGCAAATTCCCAGAGGGGCGTAGGGACTGGTAGCAGTCACACAGAGAGTCTCCACCTGCACACGACCCAGTATTCCCGGCTATCAAGCCTTGTGTTCTTGCTCCTCATTCCGTAATCCAGGCATCTGTATCTTCCAGGCACAGCACGGACACGTTCTTCATGGGAGAGGAACACAAAAGAGGTTTCTCCTGCGGTGAAATACTTGTGAGATTCCTGAGAGAGATTAATAAAATCTTATCAAAGAACATGGTGATTCCTGCCAACCCGCCGGTCCCTCGGCAATCGGCAGGGCTGTAATTTCCATCAAACTATAATTAGCCGAATTTCCTTTTGTAATCTTGGGAATCCGAAGGGAGCGCAGCCTATCATTGCAGCCGTGGGATAATGATCAGCCGCCTCGCGTACAAAACTGTTAGGAGTGAAAATGTCCTTCGGCTCCCTTTGATGTTGGAGGAAGAATCTCTAATGCAAAGACACGAAAAAATTAGTGGAATTTCAAATGGAGCCTTGCTGGGCTGCGGGTTCACGGAGGAGGCCTTGGCAAGGCAGCAGAACCCAGGTGGGAGTCTGGAGGGGTTCAGGATTGTGCAGAGCGGCTGAGGGTGGGCTCAGTGTCCCTCCAGGGTTGGGATGCACCAGCCATACTGAGTGTGCACAGTGGTACCAAAGAGTGAATGAATGAATGAATGAGTGAGCAGAACATGGTGCTTGGTGCTTCGTTCACTCACCAAAGCATTGTCCACCTGTGCCACACTCCAGATGCCTTCTCTCTTCTCCCTCTGCCTGAGGAGCTGCTGGTTAGCCCTCCAGATGAGCTGCTCCAGGAGACCACCCTGATTCCCCCCAGCCCTCTTCTGTAGGCCCTTCCTGAGTCTTTAGTCTTTGTGCCCCTCCTCCATCACAGCACCTCTGGAGAGGACCTCGCCTGGCCCATCATCCCCTCAGCTAGGGTAATGAAGGGCCCTGGAGTCACCCGTCAGAGCACATGTTGGCATCTCAGTCAACTGGTAGCATGGTCACCATGCTCAGTCCCCTCTGCTCCTTGCCATTCCCAGAAAGGTCAGGCGTGTCCAGACACCCAAGCCCGCTCAAGGGCCCTTCGGCGAGCACCTCAGCCCAAGCCCTGCCTTCTCTGCACCTTCTAATTGGCTGCACCACATTCAGGTCACGGCCTTGGTTGCTGTCCACCCTCCATCCTCCACTAGAATGCAGACCCCAAGCGCAGGGCCCAGGTTTGTCCGTGTATTTCTGTGCCCATCCCCAGGCCAGAGGGTGCCCAACCCAAGGAAGGTGCTGGCACAGGCTGCAAGAGGAAGGAGCCTGTGGGAAGAGGGGGCACTTGGGCTGCCGGCCTCCTGAGACTCACGTCCAGCCACAGAGGATTCGGAGGGCTGAGACCTGAGCCTCCTGGGTAGAGAGCCCACAGCCCTGGCTGACCCGTGTGCCCAGCATGCCAGGCTCCTGTCAGCCCAACCCTGTCAGTCTGAAGCCTACCAGGGGCCTGAGGAGCAGGTGTCTGCAGGCACAGTAGCTCTTCGGGCTGCCCACTTGGGTACAGGCCCAGTCCCTTCCCCAGGGCCCACCTCTCTGGAGTCCCCAAACTCCCAGCCTGGCCCAGGCTCGGACTTGGAGGATGGGCTTTCTCTCGTGCGAGAGCTGTGTTCCCCCTGGTGACTGACACCAGGTCTTAGGACTCATCAGGGGGACCCCAACAGGTCCAAGAGTCCTCACGGCAGCCCAGCTACAGAGGCCTAGAGCCGTGTGTGATGTGGCCTATGCCTCACACATAGGAAGCAGCAGGAATAGGGAGCCAGGCTGCCACCCCAGAGCTGTCGGGGCAGAGCCCAGCAGGGACTGGCAAAAAGGGCAGCGGGTGGGAACAGGTGAGTCATTTTCCTCTTCGCTCAGTGAGTCCCATTGGACCCTTGGCAGTGTCACCCCCAAGTCTCAGAGTGGCGATTCAGGGGCCTCACAGAGGCAGGGAGCCTCTACGCCCATCTGAGTGTACCTGGCTCAGTGGGGCCCAGAGCCCTGGATGTGGAGGGCTCAGAGGCCGCCCATCCCTTCCCGGGAGGACACGCTGTCCATCCCTCTGTCCACGCCAGTTTGCCAGGGTCTGGGCTCTTTGCTGTCTGGTTGGGGCAAGCTGAGTGCCTCCACGCCCTTGGCAAGTGACCCAGGAGATTCCAGGGAAGTGTCACCAGGGGGTAGACACGGAGTGAATGAAGGAATGTGTGGTAGGAAGCGACACTGGTGACTCAGGGTGACTCGGTCCGGAGCCTGCCAGAGGCCTGAGGAGCAGCTGTCTGCAGGCACAGCAGCCCTTGGGGCTGCCCACCTCTGACCAGAGCCAGCCCCTTCCCCAGGGCCCATCTCTCCAGACAGCCTTGTTATCAAATCTTTGGCAAATGGTGGGAAGAAGGTGCATGGCAGGGGTCTGGACAGAGCCCAGGTGGTGAAGGAAGCTGTGAGTGGGAGGCAGACCTTCTTCCCTAGAGAGCTTGGGAACGTCCATTTGCCTTCCTTGAACCCCATCTTATCCTATAAGAAATCATGTTCCCAACAGGGAAGCCAAGACGGAGGAGAGAGGCCTGGCTGAGTTTCAAGGGCTGATTAGAGCTGAACCAAGACAAGGAGCCAGTCTGGGTCAAATTCTACCCATAAGGTCCTGCTGGTTCCACCAAGGCCATCTCATGGTACCTACATTCCCTGCTGGAGATAGACCTGGGTGCTCATTCTACTGCCTACCAAACCACCATGCATCCATCCCTCCATCCTACTATCTACCCACCCGTCCATCCATCTATCCCACCATCCATCCCTCTGTCTTTCCGTCAGTATATCCATCCATCCAACCCACCATCGACCCATCATCTGTCCAAGCATTCATCTATTCATCCACCCATCCATTATCCATCCAACCATCTGCCCACCTACCCACCCTTTCATTCAGCCTCTCACTATCCTCCCACAGGCCATCCACAGATTCCTGGGTCCATCTATCCTTCCATGAGTCCCCCTGACCATTCATCCATCAGTTATTTATTAGTGACTTTGTAAGCCTTTTCTAATTTTTATTTTTCTTAGTACATGTTTGTAATGCATAATGACTGCATTCATCACGGATAATTTAGTAAGTCTTGACAAGGTGGCAGATCCCATGGTTTTCCCCGATCCCTCGGTCTTCCACACTGTGCCGCTTTCTCTTCAGCCACCGATCCTGCACGTCCCAGCAGGCCCAGTGACAGACATGCCTGGCTGTGACCTTCAGGAGCCCATGATCTCCAGAGACGCGTAGGATCTGCACCCAGAGAACTGTAAACCAGGCAGAACTGCCCTCCCTTCTCTCCTGCTGGTCTTCATCTCTCATCTGCCAGGGCAAAGGAGGGCCCGAAGATCCGAATTCTCCCACCAGCTGGCTGAGGGAGGGAGCTGCTGCTGCTGGGAGGGGACACCCATGCGGGCCAGCAGGGCTTGTCCCTTCCCGCCTGGACAGAACGTGCCTTCCTGCATCTCTGGGAGCATTCTGTGGTCCTTGGCTTTAGTGCCTCATTAATTCTGGCCCAGCCCATTGCTTGGAGATGGCAGGATAAGAGGGAATTCCAGAGGGGCAGCACAGCCTCATAAAACCACAACTGGTCATGTTCTTCCTGTTATGTTTCTATAATCACATTAATACCTAACAGCGTTTGCATTTCAAAGTGCCTTGCCCCTACGACTAGATCAGATGCCAACAGCAGCCACGGCTGGTCGGGGAGTGGGGGACACTAGCTCCCATCGAGGCCACTTGTGGGCACCTGCAGCATGGCTCAGGAAAAGACTGGCCTCTGGAGCCTCATCTTCCTCGACAATAGAAGGGGAAAGGACACCCCTCCCCTGGAGACCCCTCTACGGTGCCCCAGGATTATGACGAAGAAGGCTGAGGCCAGCTAGGTGAGGTCGGCAGCACACCTGGAACTGTCCCCTGAGTCCCCTCATGGGATCCTGGTGGAGCCACAGACAAGTGGTGACCTTGGACCTGCCTTCCCCCACGCCCTGCAGATCGCCTTTTGTTTTCTCTGCTTAGTTGTCGGTCCCTATCACTAACTGTGAAATACAAGACGGTCTCCCAAGTGATGAAGACTGATGCAGAAACCTGCAAACACAGCTGCCAGTGAATGTGGTCAAGGACCTAGCCCTGCTGGCTGCACAGCAGACTCCGGTGGCAGCACTGGGCCACCTTGGTCCCCATTTCTCAGGGTCTCGAAGCCAGCTAGAGTCTCGGGACCATGCCGTCAGGCCTGAGGGATCTTCTGAGACCTCTCCAGGACAGAGGAGAGTCCTTGGATACTGCTCCTGCCCAAGGAGGTACCCAAGCCTGGGGTTCAGGTTCAAGCTCAGGACTGAGGCCTTTTCCACGACTCCGTGCTTCCGAACTGGTCAAGGCGGGGTCTTGGATCTCCCTCTGGCCATCGTTTCCTGCTGGCCTTGGCTGTCCTTCTGATCAAGCCTAAGGGGGTCCCGTGACCCTCCCAGGGCAGCCCCCAAGCTCTGGTAGGGCTTTGCCAGGAGGGGTCTCTCCCTGCCAGGACCCTCTCCAGCCCCTTTCTGTCAAGGGTTGCAAAGCAATCCAAGCTTACTAGAGTCCTGTCCATCCTCAGGCAAACATCTGAACAGTGGGCAGGAGCCTGCCCTCTGCCCAGCCCCAGCTCCCCTCCACACCACTCACCCAGCCTCACCCTCCCCTCCAGCTCCCCAGGGCCTCAGTTCTCCAGGGCACCAAGATCTTGCATGCGGTGAGCCTCACACATGCTGTTCCTCTCCCCAGAGCACCTCCCAGCCTCTGCTCCCCCTCTACTCCTTCCTCTAACTGATAGCTCCTCACCTATCAGGGGTCTGCTCAAATGCCCCTCCTCCAGCCAGCCTCCTCTGAGCTGCAGCCAGCATCAGTGAGGTTCTGGGCACTCTGCCGTCTCACCGTCTCACCGTCTGGCTGCCCGTTCATCTCCCCCATCAGACTGGCAGTTCAGAAGGGCCGGGCTGCATTGAAGTCCCTGATGTGCGTAAGGAGCCAGCCTGCAGCCTGACGACTGAGCCGTGATGGTAACACCCAGAGTCCCCTGGGACACTTAAGAAATCACGCCTGGGCGGAGGCACAGGGCTTAGGGGTTTGTGCCCTGTGGGCATCATTTTCTTCTCACCCTCTTAATTCTCCATCCTCCCATCCGCTCCCCGTCCCCCACCAGCCTGGGAGGCAGGAGCCGCAGAGGACTGAGTGCATCCAGCAGGAGGCGAGCTGTCCACCTCAGCCCTGGGCTTCTCAGTTCTGTGTGGGGACAAGGGTCAGTCAGAGGGGCAGTGGGAAGCCCAGAACCTCCGTGCCCGGCCTCTCCCTGCCATAGTCCCCCTTGGTTGCAGCATGGTGGGCAGAGGCAGGAGGCTGCAAAGAGAAGCCCACATGGACCGTGACCATGTAGATGTACGAATTCGACCCCTTTGGCCCCCATGAGCTCCCCACGGCCCCTGCAAAACTTAAACTCCCAGGACCACAGGTCTGGGGACCAGGGAGCCCCAGCAGAGCCCAGGAATGAGGTGTGCCATGTTTTTTGTGAATGAAGCTGCCACCAGCTTCCTGCAGCTGGCCACCCCCCACTGGTTTAGCCTGACCACTCTGTCACCCCAGGAGGAGTGTGGACAGAAAGTGGGAACTGCACAACCCAAGCGTGAGTCAGACAGGCCAAGGCGGAAAAAGAGACATTCTTCTTCAGTTTCCCTGAGCCTCAGACTGAGACACCACCCGGACTGGATTTGCAGGCCTGGTCCCAGGATTCCCCAGCCCAAGATCGTCCACCTGCAAAATGGGCTGCTCACCAGGCTTGATCCTCGGCCCCCTCCTGCTCCATCGGGAGGAGCACCCCACACTCCCTGTCTGGGGCCTTGATGGGAAGATTCACTCCCCATTTATTCCTTCATTCAGTGAACATGTACTGAATACCTACCGTGTGCCAGGCCTCGAGGGTCCCTGCTTTTATGAAGCTGATCGACTAGGGGGTGCAAATCAAACAGAGCCTTGAGTTCCCATCGAAGCTGCAATAACAGAGCGGCAGGGAGACTTGGGGAGGAGGTGAAGAGCAGCCCCAAAGGAGGAGACAGGGCCACACACAGTAGAGGGATGGACGTGTGTTCCAGGCGGCGGGAAGGGCAGCGCGGGAAGCAGCTTGGAACACTCCTGGAGCTACAGCCGGTTGCTGTGGCCAGCGCTCGGGGAGAAGGGGGCAGAGGGTGAGAGAAAGACAGGACACAGCATGACAGGGCAGCTGGCAGGCCCCACTCACCCTCGGGCCCAGACCTGGGCAGAGTGTCTGGCCAGGCTGAAAGGAAAGTCACTGAACCCCCAGGGTTCCTGCCTTGCAGATAGTCTGCTTTGGGGAAGTAACAGGCTCCTCTTCCTGGGAACAGGCCGGAAGCCCCCTCCACCCCCGAGACTGGGTGATGCGGGGGGACAAGGGCTACTGCAGACAGCCCCCAAGCTTCCTCTTGCCCTGCACCCCAGCCCAAGGAGGCTCTTCCCCTACGATGCCTCCCCCTCCCAGCCCTGGACGTGTCAGGCCCGCTGTCCCTTTAAAGGGACCTGAATCAGAGAGTTAAGAATGAAACTGACTCATGGTAGGAGGGGTGGTCACCGGGCTGGCCGGGAGCCAGGGCTGTAGCGGGAGAGGAAGCGGGGTGACCGCAGCTGCCTGTGTGCACGATGCAGCGAAGGGCAAAAACCACAAAACCCCATTTGAAATTCCACCGTGCAGCGAATTGTGTAATGAGGTTACCCCTCATAATGGGGGCATTCAAGAGGCCCACCCGTGCCTGCAGGGCTGGGGGCCTGCTCCTGGGGCCAGCTGATGGTGATGTCATCTTCCGTTAGGACCCCCCCACACACTCGCCCCCCAACTCCGTTGATTAAGGACTTAAAAAAATGCACCAGGAAACTCAAGTGCGAGCCAGAACGGAAGCTTTGGGTTTATTTATAGTTGATAACTTGTGTCCGGCTTGCTCCACGGGAGGCACAGCAGGAGGATGAAGAGCCCACAGGAACGGGTGACAGAAATGCCCACGCCCCTGGGTGACTGTGGCACCCAAAAGCAAGCTTCAAGCTCCACTCTGAGCTCCCCAGAGGCCAAAGCAAAGAGGGGAACAGAGTGGTGTAGTGTAACATCACAGGAAGCCGGGCCTGCACCTGAAATCCCGCTTTCTCAATGGAAAATGGAGCACACAGCGCTGACCTGGTTGGGCAAGCATGCGCCGTGCCCAGGGGCATCTGATGCCCGTGGGTGGCCACACTAGGCTGTGATCTACAGGTGGGCAGCACCGGCCTCCCTCCCCTCTGGCAGACATCCTAAGAGACTGCAGCGCGTTTCCCCCACCAGATTCCACCTCAGAGTCCCGTTCCACACAGTCCTCCAGGGACGCCCGCCAACAGGTCGCAGTGGGACTAGAGGCTGCCCCAGCTTGTCCTCCCGGGCTGTGACCAGCTGAGGACAGGTCCGCAAGGGCCTTGGACGTGGGAGTTTCCCCACACCTGGCTCATGCCTCATGTGGCCGATGCTCAGTGGTGCCCAGTAAAGGCAGAGAAGGAAGGAACTGGGGTGGGGAGAAAGGGGAGGGACGGAGGGACTTGGACCCCGGGCGAGTGGGTGAACTTCTCTGGCTCTCAATCTCCTCCCGTGTTGAGTGGGGTTGCTCTGATCATCAGGTGAGGCTGGTGTGTGAAAAGCAGTGCTTGGGACGTCCTCCCAAGAGGAGAACAGGACGATGGTGGTGGTGATGCCATCCCTCTGAGAACCAGGAGGGAAGCCTGACGTTAAGCTGGAAGCGTGGTGGCCTGGCTGGCCTGTCCTCTGGACCCAGTCTAAGCCCGTGGCGGGGCCCTGCAGAGCCTTGAGGTTGGAGCCGTAGCGGCACCTCAGCACATCAGGCCTGCTCAGCCTCTAGCAGTCAGGGCGGCCAGGCCCCCGTGAAGGGTTCCCTGGAGCTGGCTGTGCCACACTGAGGTGTGTGTAGCCTGCATCATAAGGACAGCAGTGTCATTTCTGCCAAGAGCCAGGCCTCAGTGTGCTCCCCCTTGGACGCTGACAGCCTTTCAACTTCCACTCGGAGGCTCAGCTCCAGAGCACCACCTGGCCACCCTACAGGTGTCCTGTCCCAGAGCGATGAGCTGTCAGTGCCGTACAAGCTCCTGGAGGGGCCTCCCTGGCCCATGGCATGACCACCTCCTCCTGCCCAGCTGAACCCCACGCCTCACCGGACACCTTCATAGCACTCTCGTTTCTTGTCTGTCCTGAGCTCCAGTCACAGTTCATTTGTGCTGACTGTTCTCTTCCCTGGCCGGCAGCTGTCCTTGAAGGAGGTCCCAGCCCAGACCAGGAAGATACAGGCACACGCCACCATGAGACAGGGCCACAGGAGGCCAAGGGGGTGCCCATGCCTTCTGCCTGGGAGATGCCACTCCCAGACAGACACCATTGGGGACAGGAAGTGCCCTGAGCTGAGCGTGCCACCTGGGCACAGGCCCCAGGCTCTAAGCAGAATGGTCTCTAAAGCTGACCTGGCTTGGCACTCAGCGGGACTCCTTGGCCTCAACACAGCAGCTGAGCAGCTCTCTCTGGGGCCGAGAGCCTGCCAGCCCTGTAGGTTGCACAGCCAGCCCTCTGGGGGGCTAGGGGCTGGACGGCTGCGGAAAGCACCTGGCTCGTGGTGATGGTGTCTCTTTCCTTGTCTGTCCAGGTGAGGGAAGACTCACAGCCAGGGGGAGGAGGCCCCTGGATGTCTGGCTCCAGGCGAGAGACCCCTGGACACCTGGCTTCCGGCCCGCATCCAGCCTGGCTCTCTAACTGCCTGGGCCTTTCCCAGGCTCATGTGCTGGCCTCGCATGGGGGAGGGCTTGTGGGACGATAACAGCAAGAGAATGGAGATGAGGCCACAGGAGGGCCGGGCTGCCTGGTGGGTGGGGCCGCCCGGCCTGGGCTTTCTGCCAGCCAACATTCCTTCCTCTGGGGTTAAGGCCAGGGTGGAGGCTCACACAGATGTGCCCCACCTTAAAACCCGCCCTGGGTGAGTCAGGAGTGCCCAGCTCACCTGCTCTCACTTGGGGGCACTTAAACAACCAACCCCGCTCAGTGACCCTGAAGTTGCCCAGGAGACGACAGAAATGAGACACCATTCATTCACTTATTCATTCATTCATTCATTCCCCTTCTCATGTATCCATCGCTTCATGCCCCTTCCTGCGTAGTACTGATAACATGTGCACACACAGAACCTTCTGAAGGGCTTTCTGTACCCCGGGACACTAGGAGCAGGTCATGTAACCCACGTGGGCCCCAGTGAGGCTGCACTCACTGTCCCACTTGGCAGAAGAGGGGCAGAGGCACAGGGACCTCACGGCTGAGGCCTGGAGTCCAGTGGAGCCTGCAGCCTGAAGCAGCTGGGTGGGCGGGGAGGGTCTTCTAGCCCCAGGCTTTTGCTCACCTTGGGAAGCTCTAAAAAGAGACAGGGGCTTATTAAACCCTGATCTTCGCTCAGCATAGGGAACTCTCCCCCTAATCCACAACGGTTCATTGAGTACTTTGTAAGCGCCCAGCCTGGTGCCAGGTGGAGGTACAGTGGGGAGACTGAGGCAACCCCTTCCCCCAGCTCCTCGGGACGCCATGCTCCAGGCCAGTGGGAAATGCACAGCGGTGATGGCGATGATGATGGCGATGGTGGAGATGACTGATGATCTTGGTGAAGACGATACTGGTGACAATAACTTTCACTAAGCAAGTATTCATGACAACTGTACGATATGGGTCTACTATTATCTCAGTTTATAGAGGAGAAAACTGAGGCATCGAGTGGTTTAGTCGCCTGAATAGTTAGCAGTGGAACCCAGAGGCAGTCATAACAGAACCCACACACTGATCGTTTCCTTATGCTGCCTTGGTTTACCCTACAGATCCACCTGTTTGTGGCCCCTCTTCTGACGCTCTTGGTCTCCTCCCAGAAGCTACATAGCACCCCAGCTGTTCCTCCCCAGCGAGTTTCCAGGAGGAAGCCAAGGCCCTAGGGCACGGGTGTGACACGTGGGCCACCCAGGACACCGCCCAGGAGGGACTGTAGCTCCGCTTGCAAGGGAGTGTGCGTGCTGCACCTGCTGCTGCCCTGCGCCCGCCTCCTGGTGCTGAGAGAGGGTGTGGCCCTGACCCCCTCTCCCTGCTGAGCAGCTGGCCAGCATGCGGCGTGGCTCCCAGGAACTCTTTTCAGCCCTTGGGCCCCTCACTAGTCACAAGTGGACTCTGGAAGGTGCCCGAGGTGACTTCAGATGCATTTGAGCCTGAAAACCTTGCACAGATGACGCCCTGCCCAGGTCAGCAGAGGCCACACTATTTTAAGATACTGTGACACAGCAGATTTGTCTCTTGCCCAGTCCGGAGAGGCAGGCTCTGCTGAAATCTTTACCCACACAATCTCGCCTACTCTCCCATTATTGTCCCGTTTGATAGAGGAATAAACTTGAGGCATTGAGCAGTCAAGTGGCTTCCCTGAAGCCATCAGCCACAGTGTAGCCCGGGGCTTCCAGAAACCAAAGGACTTTCCCGTCCCCACTCTTTCCAGCCCCATGTGACCCCTTGGGAAAGAGAAAGACTGACTTGGAATCTATTATTAATACGTACTGTGCTTGGTAGAATTCTTTTTTTTAAATTTTATTTTAGTGCCACATTTTAGATATACACAATAATAAAACCCACCATGGGGAATGTGTACCTGCACATGATATATCTTGCTGCTGCTTTTTTTCCCGTTCCCCTGCCTTCCCTTCAACCCCTCCTCCCTCCTTATTTACAAAAGCTTTGTTTCCATTTTTTTCCTTCTATTCTCTTCTTTTTTCTTGTCCCTCCATTCCTTTCCCCTTCCCCCTTCCCTTGTTTCCCTGCCCCTTTGAACAATTTTTTTCCTTTTCCCAATATAATACATTTTAGTACTTATTTACACTTTCAGTCTCTCACACCAGAGAAATGATACAGTATTTAAACATGTGTGTCCGATTTATTTCATTTAAGAGTATGGTCTCAAGGTGCATCCATTTACTTAGAAATGTCTCAAGCTTATCCTTCTTTATGGCAGAGTAGTACTCCATTGTATAAAAAAAACCCTCACATCTTCTTTATGCATTCAATGGTTGATGGACATTTGGGTTGTTTCCAAGATTTAGAAATCTGTTTCCAAGATTTCTAAGAGACCCTTAGACCCCACCCGGCACACATACCCTGCCTAGCCCCCGCCACTGGGGAGGTGATAGATTGCACTCCTGTGAAGAGGGTGGTGTGAGATGGTGCAGCTGACCTGCCTGTTTTAAGGAACCAGGGAGGACCTCATCCCATGAGCCTGTTAAAAGCACAGCCTTTCTTCCAGATGGTCACAGTGGGGCAAGGAGAGAGTCCAATAATAAGCAGGCCTCCCGCCATCACTGGATTGAGAAAGAAAGAGGACCATGTAGCAAAGACTATGGGCTCCCCTAACACCTTGAGTGGCCCCAGTGACAGACAGCAAGGACACGGGATGTCAGCCCCACCACCATAGGCAACCAACTTCACAGTGCTATAAAGGCAATAGGCAATCAGCAGTATGATCCTCTCCTGTGATGCTTGGTGGGAGTGACAGCCCCAGCTCCTGGTCAGCCCCTGATAGCAAAGGTGAACAACCTGCACTCTACACTGTGCTACGTTTAACACATCCCACAGGCCACACGACATTTTATTATAAAATAGGCATTGTGTTAGGGGATCTGTCCGGTTGTAGGCTAATGTGAGTGTTCTGGTCACGTTCAAGGCAGATGAGGTTAAGCTACGCTGTCCTGTAGGTCAGGTGTATGAAATGCATTTTCAGCTTGGAATCTTTCCAACTTACATGGTCTATAAGGACTTGACCTGGTACGGCCTGTCCGCCCAGGCCTGCTTGGAGGTTGAGGAGCTGGGCAGGTGCCCGGATGACACATGTAATGTCTGTTGAAGGAGTGTCAGGCCTGGTTCCACCTCACTGGGCCTTCTGGACCCCACCAGGGGTAGACTGAGAGAAAGTACTTGGAAGTGCTTCACTCAGCGCACAGCAGGGACTGTAAGAGCTCCTACTGTGTGCCATTCCCTCTGCTGATCTGCCAGGACCTTCTCCAGGCGGACCAAGGAAGGGACATTAGCCCAGGCAGGGGCGGCAGGTAGGTCAAAGTGCACAGGACTGCAATGGGCATGGCACACCAGGGAACCATGTTGTGTGGTTGGCAAGGAGGGGGCTGCCTTCTGGGGAAGGAGCCCCAGTCTGACTCCCAAATAGGGCAAGTGTCCCAAAACTTAGACAGTTGCTTAATTGAATGTATTCCTCTCCCAGCAAGCTCTGCGGACTGTGAGCCAGCAGCAGGGGGCCGAAATACCCCAGAGGGGGACAGCAAGTCTGGATTTAGATCTCACAGGTGGCAGAGGACCGCAGGTGGCTGTTGGCAATGTGCGGGGCTGATGCAGGATTTTATCTCAGGAACTATCACAAGCTATTCCAGGCCCATGAGATAAGAAAGTTCAATGGCTTTATCCAGTTGCTTTCATGATTTTTCCCCAAATGACACTTCAAGTCAACCTGCAGAGCAGGGCAGCTCAGGCAGAGCACACTATACCATGGCTGTCCCATGCTGCGCATGGCAGGCATGACTAGTCGATCACAGAGTCCTTGATCCAGTCCTCGGGCAACTGATCCTTGAACAGGTTGAGGATCGGAGCCCCAGCTTTATCATGAAATCAATGTGAGGCCCATTAGGTCTGACTATGCTCTGTGGCTACTTTTAGCCAAGATAGTTGAAAATGGCAGTAAACAGTACAGAGCGAGGATGAGACAGCTCTTTCTCTCTCTGTCACCCTATCTTTGTTGAAAATGCACAGGCACGCAAGGCAGAAACAAAGGCAGAGCAAGGCTGCGTGCATTGTTTCTGATCTAGAGCAAAGCAAAGCATAAACCACACAGTGGAGGGGTTTGTACTCCAACCCAGGCCTAGGATGGTGCCTGGCACCCAGAAGGGACTCAATTAATGTCTGTCCATTGAAGGAGCACCTATGGTCCAAGCTGCTCCTGGCCAGGTAGATCCTCAATGTCTCTGGGCTGGTTCACTTCTCAGCCAACTCTTGTTGGCTGAGCTTTCCTGTCCCAGGGTTGTGGTACAGGGTGAGGGGCAGTGTTCCCATTAAACAACTGACGAATCGGGCCTGGAGAAGTTTTCCCTGAGTCTTTAAATTACTGTTGAGGTGGCATTGCAGATAAATGCGGAGTGGGTTGCTGGAGGAGGGTGTGGGCTGTCCCTGGGCCCCCCAACTCCACTCCTTCCTCCGGGGAAGTCATGGGTATCAAGAGCACTTTAGGAAATGGCTGTGTTTAAAGGGCCCTGCTTAATGTTCCCTTTAATTAGAATGCGTCTACTTGACACCGGCTACGAGGGAGCAGCCCTGCCCACCCTGTGGATGCCTGCTGACCCGGGAATTCCCGCGTCCTGTCAGTGCCCGCCCGTTCATGGCTCACTCAGTAGAGCCCAGAAGAACAGCTTTTACTGCTGCCCAGCAGCAGCCAGAACCCAGAGTCACACCCCTTGGGGTGGGCACACCTGTGGGAACCTGGGCCCGGACATTCCTCTGCTTAGAAGAATGCGTGCGGGGGCTCTGGGTCCCTGCCAAGTGCAGAGGCTGGGCAGGCTGGGCAGGCAGAGCGGGAGCAAGAGGGCTCTGGGCGGCCTGGGATTGAGGTGGGAGTGGGCGGGGCTCTCAGCCAGGCTGGACAGGGCTGTGCAGCAAAGGCTACAGCTGGCGAGCCCGGCTGGTGGTGGGTGACACCTGCTAGGTGTGGCCTTGGGGAAACGTGGGGGCATGAGAGAGTTCACAAAGGTCCCTCCAGAGCTTTTGGGGTAGACAGGGCAGAGAGGGTGGCCCCTGGGTCCAACCCACCTAGACACCATTGCCCTGCCCCCGCCCAGACCTTCTTGGCTCCACGGAGGGCAGGGGCAGCTATAGAAAACTGTGAGGCCTGTCTGGGTCCTGACTGGAGAAACCAGGTTCCCTCCAGGCCAAAAGCATCATGCCTCAGCCCTCATTCATTATTCATTATTCATTATTCATTATTCATTCATTCATTCAACAAATACCCACTCAGTGCCAGGTAGGCACCACAGCTGACCCCAAAGGACACGGCAATACACAGAGCTCCTCGTGGAGCTTAACTGGTAGGAGGAGCAGATTGTGAACAACTTAAGGGAATAAATCAGTGGTGTCAAAGTGTGATAAGTGAGGGAAACAGGCCAACAGTAGAAAATGACAGAGAAACCCACTTAGGAAATGTGCTAAGGAAGGCCCTTGAAGCAGGGGACACTGAGGAAGAGGCCTATAGGGTAAGAAGGACCCAGCAACATGGAGAGTGGAGAAAAAGCATTCCAAATAGAGGACACAGCATGTGCAAAGGTCCAGGGGCCCAACGGGATGGAGTTGCAGGGGGCACAAGAAGGAAGGTCCCAGGTTTGGTGCACCAAGAGCCAGAGGGTGGTGTGTCCAGAGAGGACACTACAGGGTTAGATGTCAGCGCTTTAAAGGGATCTGCACGGGGAGTGGTTGGCTGCAGATGAGGGTAGAGGCTGCTGATGGGCCCTGCCAGGAGCCACCTTGCCAGATTTCCCCTTCCACACTAGGTGAGGCCCCTGGGGATGGTACCAGGGAAGCTGCCCTGCCCCACTTCTACACACTGGTCAGACCCAGAGCAAAAGTCAGGTTAAAAACACCTGCTGCCGCAGCTGGAAATAATAGAAGAGCAAGAAAAGGTAAGGTGAGGATGCACCCAAAACACACGCTGAGCAAGGCCCCACCACCTGGAGGGGAATCCCAACTTTCAGAGGGAAGAGGTGAGGCTTGTGGGGCACTGAGCTGTAGAAAATGGCAGGGATCGTTATTTTCCCGTTTTACACATGGCAAAAACTGAAGAATGTGGTAAGGTCCCTAAGGTCACCTGAGTTGTCGGTGGCAAGCCTGAGGTTGAAATCAGGTTGTCCTCCGCAGGGCCCACGGCCCGTGTCCTCGCATCAGATGACCTGGAGAAGGTCACAAGACTGCCAGGCTGAACATAAAGCCTGCTCTCTCAACCCTGTGCTCCTTCCTTGCCCTCTCCTGGGGGCTCCTGGGGATTCCGGAGCCTTTCACCTCCAGAGAAGTTATCAGCATCTCTCTGAAATTACACCCTGCGCAAAGCAAGTTTGGACTGAATCCTTCCCCGCTATCATTTTCCTCACATTCCTGGTTAAGCATCTTCGCACTCCCTGAGGTCTTATTGGTGGAATTACACCTATGCTTCAAGTCTTATCTCCGAAGACAGGTGACAATTAAAGTATCCCCTACCACCATATTGAAATGACAACCATGGGCACCACACCTGGTCCCCTGCTGAGTGGCAGACCGGGTCAGGCCTGGGTCTGGCAAAGGAATGCCATCGATTTGAGGATTGATGATAGAACATACAAAGTGGATGCTTGGTAGATGACATGATGGATGGATGGGTGGACAAGTTTTTGGTGGATGGATGGTGGAAATCTTGTGTGTGGATGGCGGGCGGGTAGTATGATGAGAAGGGTGGGTGAGTGTACATGGGTCGATGGTGAGTGTTGGCTAGAAGGGAAGCTGCATGGGTAGGCAAGCCCAGATGGGCAGTAGAACTGATGAATGGCCAGGGCTGTCCCATTCGCAGGACACAGAATCAGGGAGCCAATGAGCAGGGAGGGAGAGGAGACTGACCGAGGGAAGACTTGCTCTTAGATTCGTCCTAGAGGACAGGTCTTTCTCGAATGCCTACTACCTTGAGATCTAGAATCTGTAGGAGCAACCAGAGGGGCCGTACTGCATTCACAACAGCGGACACAGAACAAGGAGAGCTTTGCCTTGCCAGGGTCCACATGGCTAGGTCCCATGCAGGGGCCCCACCCTCTGCTCAGGCCTCTGACCTCTCTTGGCTCTGAGCCTCATCTGGGCTCCGGCAGCTGATTCCTGCCCCAGTCTTCAGCCTAGACTTTGCCACCCTGAGTCTGGCCAAAGCTCATCACTGGTCACAGGGAAGGCTGAGGGGAAGAGCTGTGGGTACCAGGAAGGACCTGAAATGGCCACAACAGTACCTGGCCCCTGCCCCAAGGAGACACTGGCCATGAGCAAGACAGTGTGTGGCTACTTCCAGGGGTCCTCCAACATCCTCAAAGCCCCCAAGATCCCCAGGATCCTCTATTCATGGAGCCAGGCAGCAGCTGCTAGTGACCAACAGCATAGCCTGTCCCCGGGCTGGCACTCCCTCTGCACAGACGGCTGGGCCGTTCTTACCTCCACAGCTAGAGGTCTGTCAGTGCTGCTTGAAGGGAAAGAGTGACTCTGTTCCTAGGAGCGCCTGCCTGCATGCATTTCTCAGATGGCCCCAGGGGAGGGGGACCCAAGGCCAGTAGTTTAGGGACCCCTGGTTTGCATGCATTTCCTTCTTTGAACGGGATGCCCTGATTTCATGTGAACCAGGATGCCCTCCCCCATCCCACATCATGCTGGACCAGAGTTCCCCCAACGGAACACCCAAACCAACATCTGGGAACTGAAAACACTGTCTTCCTCCAAGAGCCTTCATCCCACGGTTGGGTGCACCCCTGCTGTCCTGCTTCTCCCGGCAGATTCCCCAGAGATCAGTCCAGGGACCCCTGGCTCAGTTTGCAGATGGAGTTAGGCCTAGATCACCGCTGAGCTGTTGCTATAAGATGGAACACGAGAATCCTGCTGGGTCTTTGACCTCATTATGTCCACACTCCAGTGCCTGGCACGTGCCTGCACATAGTAGGTGAACATACTCTGCCACACGACAAGACTGATGCACACAGGGAATCTGAGTCCCCCTCCTCTGTTTACTGGTTGTGTGACCCAAAGCAAGTCACTTAACCTCTCTCAGGCTGTGTTCTGTGGAATGCACGGTGCGATCCCTGTAAGGATTCAGCAAGACGGTGTTTGTAAACTGTGTGGCCCAGAGTCCCGGAGTCCACACAGCAGGTGCACCCAGGAGGCGGGGCTCCAGCTCACCTGTGGGTGGCTACTCCCGCACCCACACACTGCCCAGGCTCCAGTCGGGAGCGTGGGAACGTCCTACTGCTGTGTTTGTCTTGGGCTGCTCGGGAGGGGTTGCCACCCTCCGTCAGCCCAGCGTGAAAGACAGGAATTGTTCCCGTGACCTCTGCTTCCCTTGTCAAAGGTGACTTGGGCCCAAGACAGAGGGACAGTCCTCTTCCCTGAGGACAAGGCCAGCCGGGATCACCCCACCCCAAAAACCTGCAGGAGGTCACCTGTGCTGGGGGAGCCTACGGCCTTGTCCCCATCTCCTGAGCCAACAGCCAGCCAGGGCTCCTTCCATGTCCCATTAACTTCCACTATTTACCTGGTTCTCTTTCCAAGACCCCAGCTCCTGGCGCGGCACCCATCTCAGGGTCAGGGCCCAGCAGAAGCAGGCTCCTTGGCCCAGGTGAGACCCCTCACACGGCCAGGGCAAGGCGCCCTCCACTCCTGCACCTGCTCGGGAGCGGTGACTAGAGGTGGCCACAGGTCTCTACCCAGGCGGAGACCCTTTTTCCACCAAGTTATCCCCACTCCTCCTCAGTCTCCTCTGCCTGCTGGTCATGAGGCTGTGGGTCAGTCCTGTCCCTCCCCCAGCTCACTGCCCACCTCTCCTGCTCCTGCAAGGCCGGCAGCCCCAGAACATAACCCTTCGGCCTGGCAGCGGCAGACTCTTCCGGAGACTGGTCACGTGGAGGCCGCCACGGGCAGCCCAGCCGGGGTTAAGGGCAGCCTCGGATCACGGAGGTTCCATTTCCGATTTGCCAAAAGATGCCGATTATTAATGGTCATTGTTCTTTCCTTGTGGGGCATGAAAAAAGCAGGTTCAGCTCACAACTGGAAAAGCAGCAGGTCAAGGTTCCCAGAGTATGAAATGTCAGCCTCTGGAGGCAATGACAGTCACCCAGGAAGGCTAAAAATAGATGCAGAACCTCAGCCTGCAGCCTCCAGAGGCTGGCGGACCGAGGTGAGACAAGGGCAGAGGACACTGGTCCACTGGGTCAAGGCGGGGCTTTTACCTGCGTGTTCCCAAAGAGACAGCATGAAGGTGAACTTGAGAAGGGTCAGCACAGAGGCCGACCTTACTTAAGTGTAATCTTACAGGTAAAACTCAGATGGAAACAGAAACACAGCCAGTCCGCAGGGGGACCCTGCATGTAAAGGGCCCGTTTTTGGCAGACTTGTCCTCCGCTTAGCCAAGGATGTGCCCAAGGTGCGCCCAGCTCTCTTGGGGTGGCCAGGCAGCTTGGCGGACAGACCCTGGGAAATGACAGAAATGCCATGTGTCTGTTCTGTCCACTCTGATACCCAGTGGCCGCAGGGAACTACTGAACATTTGAAATGTGACCATTAAGTGAAGCACTGGAATTGTTAATTTCATTTTATTTTAACCGATTTGGATTTAAATAGCCATACTTAAGTGGTGGCTGTGGGTACAACGTTAGACAGCATGGTTTTAAGCCCACAGGGAAGATGGCAATTGATCGGCACATCTGCTGGAGACAGAGGGTGGAGGATGTGGTGTGAAGACTACATGGCTGGCTGGCCAGCAGATCCAGTGAGATCCAGCTGATCTGAGGCCTAAATGAGTGGTTACTGGGCCTGCACAGTTTTAGCATTTAGGGCAAGTGCCTGCCCCACTCTCCAGTCTCCTAGTCTTTACTCATCAACTAGAGGGCTCCTTCCAAAATACCAAACCCATCTTGGTCTACCCTGCTGGAAACCCCCAGTCTCCACCCCCATCAAGGCCACCAAGAGTGTTTGTTAGCCATGCCTCTCTGGCCTCAGCCTCTTCTTCCTCTTCCTCCATCCTGCACAGAGCCTGCTACCCCAAAGGCAAGGGCCCTCTCTGCTCCCTCTTGGCCTCCCCACCCACAGCCAAGCACCTGAACAGTCTTCGGAAGGCCTCATAGCTCCAAGAACTCCTGAGTGTATTTTCCCATTGTACCTTCACAATGATAAGTACCATTATTGCCCCATTTCACAGGTGAGGACACTAAGACTCAGGAGAAGAAGAGTTTAACCAAAGACAGGAAAGAAAATAGCAGATCTAAGACCTAAGGTTGTGTAGGGGTCAGTCCTCATACCCTGCTTCAGCACTGTGGCTATGCTGAGGATGGAAGACAGGTCACAAGACACAAAAGCTAGCGTTTCTTCCACTGTTCCGCTGCTAACTCAATAAATGTCGTGTGGTAGTGGATAAACAAATAGGTGGGCAGAGAGACGTGTGAATGGGGGGCAGGTAGATGGATGGATGGATGGGTGGACAAGTGGATGGGTGAGCAGATGGATGGATGGATGGAGAAATGGATGAGTAGGTGAGTAGATGGGTAGAAGACGGATAGACAGGTAGGTGTGAGACAAGAGATTAGGGTGTGTCAAAACTGGCTGAGGGAATAGGTGTGACCTGTTAATTACAAAATCCCAGAGCACATTTGGAGAACAGTTCTCAAACCCCTGCACATCGACTTTTCTCAAGTACTCAAGCAGGTTTTCGATCGGCAGGCCTGACCTGGCATCAGCCTGAGCAGTGGATGATACAAAAAGGAGAGCCGCCACTGAGTTTTTGCCACTCTGTTTACTCTTGCACGGCTGGCCTGCCCTCGCACTGTAGGGTGTGATTCTTTTCCTACTTTTACTTGGCCCGAACTCACTCTGCAAAGCCTGTTTCCTTTCCTAGCTTTAATAAAACTTGGCTACTGTTTGTACTTGTCTTGACAAATTCTTTGTTCAGGACAGAAAGAAACTAGAAACCATCTCCAAAAGAAGGTTCACCCAGTCCAAAACCCAATAACAAATGGATAAATGGGTAGGTGAGTAAATGGGTAGTAGTTGAATGGATGGCTAGATGGATGGGTGAGTGTATGCATGTATGTATAAACGATGGATGGGCAGGTAGGTGGGTGGATAGATGGATAGGTGGGTGGACGAAAAGGTAGCGGATGTGTGGAAGATGGTGGATGGGTGGAGGGCTGGATAGATGGGTGAGTGCGTGGGTGGACAGAGAGATGGGTGCCTAGGTGGGGAGATGGATACTGGACTGGTAGCAAGACAGATGAATGGAGGGAGGGAGGGATGGCTCGATGAATTGATGGGCTGGTAGGTGGCTTGAGTGTGGATGATTGAAATGCTGCAGGCAGGTGTGAATGAGAACGCAAGCGAACTTCGTAATCCAGGAGGTGAAAGTCCCTGCAGGGAGGTGGATGAGATAATAATGGTCCACCTTCTCTTAACCATTTCCAGGTATATCAAAAACCAGGTTGTGCAAAAAAAATTCACTGCAGCTTTGTTTTTAAAGAGATAAAGCCCTTGGCAAGTGGAGCATGCCAAGGAAGCCCTGGGCTGTGGGAGGGCCTGTTCCCTCCCCCTCCTACCGGCTCCCTGAGCTCCTCCCCGAGGCTGCTTTCCCATGGGAAGGCTGAGAAACAATAGCAAGTTCTTCTGAATGGGACTCGCCCGAGCCAAAGAGTAAACACAGCAAAGGGCGGACCAGGGGGTGTGTGGCTGCTGGGTAAGGGTTACATAAGCAAGACTACCTGGGAGAGGCCCTGAGCCAGGGGTGCTAACAAGCAAAGGGGGGCCTGGAGAAAGAAGGTGGGGAGCACCTGGGCAGGAAGCCTGCGCAGCCCCAGGCCTCCCTGGGAACAGAAGCCAGGTCATTTGGGGAGGGAGGGCCCGCCTAGGTATGGGAGGTATGGTCCTCTGCGTGGTCCTCTCACACCACAAGGGACCTCGTGGGTGATCGTTTCTTTCGATCTTCACAACAGCACTAGAGTGGGTGGTAGAGTTATGTTCCCCTTTATAGAGGAGAAATGGAAATGAGGCACAGTGAGGTGGCCAGGAACCAAACTTGTGTGGCCAGAGTTGGGGAACAGGGTATAAACCTGGCATAGCTAAGATTGTGGGTGGAGTGAGCCAAGCTACGTGGCCAGCTACCTGCTCTTTCTTCTTCCCTCCTTCCCTCCCTCCTTTTCTCCCTCCCTCTACTCGTCCCTTCCTCCTTCCCTCCCTCCCTTCCTTCCATCCTTCCTTCTTTCCTTCTTTCCCTCCTTCCCTCCTTCTCCCTTTCCTCTCTCCCTTCCATTGGATCCTGAGTCTATCTATATTTCTACTCACCCACCCACTACCCAAGTGGTTTTCCCTTCCCTCCGCTGGAGACAGGCGCCAGGAGAAGGACCAAGAGAAGCATCCAGGCTTCAGGGGTGTCCCACTGTGCAGTAACAAGTCTTAGGAAGTGCATGTGGAGTCCTCTCTCTACACACAGATACAGAGGGGCATGGCCTCATTCTAGCCTTTAACCTCTGAGGAGAACTCAGGGTGCCGCCCATTCTGGGCTCAGGTCCTGGGAACCTCTGCTTTACGATTCAGGTCAGGAAGAGCTCTGCAGAGCTCTGCGACTGGCCTGGGTGAGGCCCCAGGAGCTCCCAGCACAGACCAGGCATGGGGAGACCAAAGGGCCGCCTGCTTGGGAGCTTTGGGGACAAGGGAGTTGGGAAGGCCACCTGGTCCCAGGGTTGAGGACCGTGGGGCCAGAGCAGCTGCCTCAGCCCTGGAGCATGGTGGTAGGACCAGCATCACCTTCCCTGAGCACTGGGGACCTAGGCGACGGGTAGCAGGTGAAGCCTTATGCCTGGCGTCCTGGAATGCCTGGGCCTTGTGGGGTTCCAGGTCCAATCGGGTGTCACCCCCAGGGCCAAGTAGTGGTACGAGTTGTGTCATGAAGCAGGCCCTCTGTTCTGCAGCGCCAGGAGCTGCCAAGGCCATGCTGCCACTACATAAACCGTCTACCCATCACTGTGGGCCACCCTGGGTTGCCACATGAACAGAGCCTTGTGTTTACCTACGTGGGGAAGGGACAGGCGGCCAGGTGGGCGGGGAGAGATGCGATTAGAGGCCTCCGGCTCTGGTCTGCATCACGCCGCAAGTGCACACACATCCTGTGCCCAGTGGCTGGGCACAGCAGAACCCATGGGGAGCAGAGGGAGACTGCATCCTGAGAGCTGCCAGGACCCGGGTGTAGCTCAGGCTACGGTGGCTGTCCTGGGTGGAGGCAGAGCTCCATTGCAAGCAGGGGAGACTAGGCCAGGCCACACCACAGTGACAAGAATCTGATGGCCTCAGATGCCTCCCAGAGGCCCAGAATGGACAAGTGACACGTGCACAATCAGGGCATAGTACTGGCACCCGCAGGGACACCGCTGGGCCCAGCCCTCCTGCAGCAGTCACCCTACCAGGGTGCCACATTTATTAAGAACTTACTGTACATATGGTAACTGTACATGCTTCATCTCTAATTCCCATAAGAACCCAAGTGTTCAGATTCTTGTTTTAAACAGGAAGAAACCAGGGCACAGAGAGGCAATAACGGCCCAAGACTACACAGCTAATGAGATGGGAGGGTTGAGGTCTGAACCCTCATCTGTCCAACCCTAAGTAGTTATTTCCAATAAATATGCTGCCCTCATGGCTAGTGCCCTCATCTATAAAATAGAGGTAGTCACACAACCAAGATAGGACATCGCTTAGCTCTGACTGACAGTGGCAGTATTCCGTCCGTGGACACTTGGCTGTGTCACTGAGTAGACAAGTAGACAGGCATTTGGGCAGATAGAAGGATGGATGGTTAGAAAAATGTGCCACATTTATGAGTGCAGGTAGATACAGGGATGACAGATAAGCAGACAGACCAATGCACAGACTCATGGATAGATGATAGATAAATGGTCGGATGGGTGAATGAGTAAATGGGTGGGGAATAGATGGGTACACAGAAAGAGACAGATGAACCCGGATGGATAACTGAAGGGCTGTGAGTGGCTGGGTAGATGGGCAGATGATGGATGGGTGGGTGGATAGACATGTAGATGGGTGAGTGAATGGATGGATGGACGGATGGATGGACGGATGGACAGGTGGGTGGTGGGCAGATAGACGGATGGACCTTTCACTAGACCTTCCTTTCAACCTTTGTAGACCTTTGAATGGGCAGGCCAAGAAGTCAATGAAAATACGGCTACTAAGTAAATGAGTGGATTAGTGCACCAGTGGACATGTGGAGGGTTACATAGATGGTTGTATACCTAAAAGACAGAGGCCAAAGGGAGAGACAGAGGAGGGTAGGTGGGTGAGTAGACCGGAGTCATTCTTCTATTTGCAAAAAGCTTCTTTCTGAAACATCCATTGCCATCCCAAGCCAAGGTCCAGTTCTATGGTCCAGGTGCCAACCAGTGATGGTCAGGTCACCTCATGGAATCGATGTCACTCTGTCGTACACACAGTGCTGTGGCAGGTGACACAGACCCCATGCAAGTCTGAAGCCGAGGTGTGGAAGTCACTCTTTTCTCTCCTCCCACTGAGCCACATCATTGAACAGGCTAGAGGGGAGCTCACTATGTAATTCAAGCTGTCCCTGAACTCACTATATAGCCCAGGTTGCTCTCAAACTCATAGCAATCCTCCTGCCTCAGCCTCCAAACTGCTGGGATTACAGGTGTGCGCCACCACACCCGGCCTGGCCATGCTTTCTGCTACCCTGCTCTGAGCCGGAGGCTCCCTGACTCCCTGGGACCTTCTCCAAGGGCCCTCCCAACTTCACCCACCTGGGATTTTGATTTCCTTTCGGCCTGGGTAGCTCCACCAGAAACTGAGTCGCATGAGCTGAAAGGGAGGCAGCTGGATGAAGACAGGATGCTTGGTCTGTCTGGGCTCCTAATCTCACCTGGCCAGGGCTGTTCCCCTGGATGTGAGCTTGGCCAAGCCCTGCACCTCTTCCCTCAGGTATCATGTTCCCATCCTTGACCCTGAGCCCTTTTGGAAGCTGGCTGGGACAGAAGCCTGGCAATTCTTACCAGACAGGAGACCAGGAGGTCCAGGGCCTGGCAGGGGTCCTGTGGCCAGAGCAGAGGGGACATGGAGGCCAGGATGTGTCAGATATGCCCAACACCTGGAGCTGGGACAGCTGATGACCAGCCTAGGATAGGAGGAAGGGGGCAGGGAGAGCCTGCAGCCCCCCCGTCCAGGCGTTCCTGCCTGTGGTTTCAGGAGAAAGGCCCCTCTGCTGTCCCATGAAGACTGAACGGGACCCCACATGTGTGTGAGGCCCCATCGCTTTCCTTCCCACCACCCCAGCAAGCAGAAGCCATGAGCTTGTGGATCGTAGAAGATTCTGGGGTGCCCTCACCCTGGAAAGCCTCCAGCTTGTAGAGGAGGGGAGTGGAGGTCACACTGGAGGCAGGGCAGCCAGAAGTTCCTCGCCCACTCACCAGCAGTATCTGCTCAGAAGCCAAGCACCCAGAAGACCAAGCTCCCAGCACCTCAGATGCCTCTCAGAGTGGAGAAAGCACAGAGGCACTGGGTCACGTTCTAGCTCTAGTTCCACCGCGCACTGCTGGAATCCAAGAGGCCCGGGGATCACGGGACACAGCAGTCTTTGCCAGGGCCTTTACTATGCCTTTCCCAGAGCAGAGAGCAAGCACAGTTTCTCAGGCTAGTGTGACCTCAGAAGTCCTTCTCCTGGATTATCATTTGGAACTGATATTCCCTGGAACCGTCTTTGAGAAACAGCCTGAGGGCTCACAGAGCTCTGGCCAGAGGCAGTATGTGGCTGAAGTCAGGGCAGAGGGTTTAAAATGCACTGAGGACAAGGGATGGGCCCGACCCTAAGGAGGGATGGGAAGAAGACCCCTGCCCTGCCCTGCCCGGCATTACCTCTCTGGGGTTGCAGGCCATCAAAGCCCATGATGCCACCACTAGGGACGAACGAGTCCAGACAGCACCCCCTGTACTGCAGACAGCCTGTGGCTCACCATCTGTACCACCTGCTCCAGTAAGGGGGGAGCACCAGAAAGGAGGGGCGGCCATGGTGGCCTTCCCCAGTGGAGCAGAGGAGGCCGCCTGTCCCCACCCCTCTAATCTCTGCCCTCCCTCTCCTCCAGCCCCAGGACCTGGGAATCTGGGCAGCCCAAGTCCCAGTGCAGCACCCAGCTTCAAGGGACCCCAGCAGCCTGCAGAAGGGGTCCCCAGTGGGCTCCCTCTGGGTCCAGTCCAGGCTCCTGCCTGTGGCTGCTGGCCACCAGGCCACCCCTGCACCCACCTTTTGACCCTGAATAGCCCTTCACATTTGCCCAGCGTGCCTTTGATCTGCACCGGGATCCTTTCCTATCGATTCGCATCTAATCTGGCCTCCCATCTGATCTGGAAGGGCCCTCCACGCCTTTTTCCGCTCTGTATTTTCCTAATCCTCAGCCCTGCTTTCTTATCTCAGCCTCCTGAGGGCTAGCCAGCTCCTCCTCCTCCCCTTGACGTTCCTGACTGTCCCTCCTTCCCTCTCCTTCTAGTCATGGCCTTGCCTCACCAAAGGCCTGAGCTGGGCAACCTTGGGTCTGGGATGCTGTCCTGAACAAGTCTCATTCGTTCTTCTCTTCCTTCTTTCACTTAACCAACTTATACCAAGCACGTTCTTTGCACCAGGTGCGGGGGCCTCCTCGCGTCGGTGCCTGGTCCAGACCGAGGACTTCTGCCTAGGGACAGAGACGAAAGGAAAGAGTAGGTGCCCAACACTGCTGGGCCCACACCCAGCCTACCGGGGCACGAGGGCTGCTTGTCCACCATCCTGGAAACAGGAGGACCTGCATACCATGCAGAGAGGCAAACCAAGGCTCAAAGTCATCCTCTGTCACCCTGGTCACACAGCTCTGTGCGTCGGAGCAGGACATCTGCCCTTTCACTCACTCGTGGAAGGCTGCACTGATTATCATAGGGACCTTCCAGTTCCCCAGACCACTGTCCCCACTGACCAAGTGCAATTGGGCCAGGCTGACACTGTCCTGGCTTGAAACACTCACGCCCTCACCCTGCCCAGGCGCACCCTGTCCCGGGCCACAGGCCACTAGGGAGCACCTTCCACAGGAAGAGAGCCCCAGGGTCCCACCTCCCCTTCTGAACCGGGCTCCTCGGGCACCCAGCATGGTGCCTGTGTGGGAATAGAGTGTCACATTCTCTTCAAGCAGTTATCCGGAAGGGGTGGGCACAGAAAGACCAAGACTGGCAAACCTCCATCCCTGCCCATTGAAGAGGGCAGCCCACGGCCCTCCTCCCCTCACAGGAGGTGGGGATAGGGGGCAGCCAGGGACCCACGTTAGCCCCTGGTCAGGCCCAAACTCCCAGGCACTCCCAGCTGCAAAATGAACATGCAGGATCCCTTGTTCAAAAATTATAAATGTCAAGATAGTAACTGCAGAGCTCTGAGCCAAAGGGCCAGGGCCATGGTGCAGACCACTCGCCTGTGAGGCTGGCCCAGGCAGGGCGGGGCACATAGCAAGGCTCCAGGAAGGAGTCCACTGCCGTTACCTGTGCCTGAGGGACTGCATGCCTGGCCCCAGTGGTAACCAGCCCCTAGTCCCTCTCCCCGCCCTCCAGAGCCCTGCCTCCCCCAGCCTTCCTTCATAAGGTCGTTTCCTGACCTCCCTGGACAGGTCACACTCACAGCGCCCTGTGCTTGTCTGTTCTTCTTGAGGGTGACATCATAGACGTGTGTGTGTGTATATATGTGTGTGTATGTGTGTGTGTGTATATTCACTGCTGTCCTGTCCCCACTGTGGTAACAAGGGTCGTGCCTTCCTCTCCAAGACATCTTAGCACCCAGGATCCCCCCCGCTGAAGAGGTGCTCAGCACACACTTGCGGAGGGCAGGAATAAGGCCCCACTGCACCCCTGCAGGGTCCTCACTCTGTATTCTGACCCCTGGGCTGAGGCCTGGCGCAGCATGGACACCCTCAGCTGGCCACTGTCATTGGGTACCAGCTTGCTCCTCACCCAGCCCCTAGGCCCCAGCCTCGAGCTCCGGGAGGTGACTGTGTGGGGACACCTTTGGGGTACCAAGGGGCTCTGCCCCAGCCTTGCATACAGTAGGTGCCCAGCACTGCTGAGGCTCTCTGCTGTGCTGGGTTCCCTCTCTAGCCCCAGCCGCGGACATGTGGCTCCCCCGGGCAAGAAGGGGTGCCATGGGTAGTGTGTTTGCGGTAGTATCAGAGAACATTAATTCTGCCGTGAAAGCCAAGAGAATAAATAGATTGAATAAGAACTTAGAGACGGTGAAGAACCACAGTGAGCTCATGGCCTGTGGGGTCAGTTATTCAACCCAAAGGGCAGGACAACAAGAGGGTTACAGGCAGAAAGGGATGGGGACAACCAGGGCCGAGGGCACCCTCTCCAGGCTGACAGCCACAGTGCCCTGAACTGTCATCAAGATATCGCCCTGAAGGGTCCCACTCTGCCTCAGTCAAGCCAATAAGTCCTACAAGAGGACCAAGACAAGCCTTGGCTGCGAGTAGACACACCCACAGTGCACGGCATGTGGACTCTGGAACCTTCCATCAGCCCAGGGGTCACACCTCAGCTTTGGACCTTGGAGCCTCAGGACCAAGAAAGGAAGCTGAAGTTGGCCAATCCAGAGACATTGCACCATGTGTCCCATGCAGCAACCCTCCCCACCCTACTCTGGGCACTTTTGCTCTGTCTGTGAGGTCTCGGAGCCAGCTTTCCTAGCAGTGAACTTGGAGGCTGCCCTGTGTTCAGGCCATTGTTACCCAGCAGGGGCTCTCTGGCTGTCTGGTGTCTGCAAAGATGGCGTGTCATCTCCTGGCCACCCTGCCCTGCCTGCCCCTCGCCAAGGCAGACTCAGGTTGGAAGAGCGCTGGGGAGAATTGAAGGTCCCACCTACACGGCCCAGTGAAGGCCAGACCTCAGGGCTTGGGCTGCCACCTTCCTCTCTGCCATCCCTTCCTCCTGCTGCCCAGGCCTGACCAGGGACCCTGGCAAATCAAGGCTGTAAGGACCTCCCGGTGCCTCTCTTTTGCCAGGCACAGGGTGCTAGGAGTTTGGTTCTCTCAGAGCCTTTTGGACCTTGAAAATGTCACAGCACCAGGATTGAAGGGCAAAGTCCCCCTCTCCACCACAGGGAGAGAGGGCTGGTCAGATTCCGGGCTTGTGGAGCACAATTCACTGTGCCACCGAGGACCCAGAATCACAAAAGGAGCCACCAGACCTGAGAGTCCCCAGCTGCCTAATGTATGGAATATTGGTTACCTTTCTAGAGTCAATGGTTTGCAAGAGAGCAGATTTAACACAGGACATTTGCAAGTTACAGCATTCACGCATAAGCCATGTGCAGGAAGAGTGCTGAATGTCTGTCTAGGCTCTAGAGACCCAAAAGATCCAGTCAAGGGCTGGGAGCCCACAGCACCGTCCCATGTACGTCTGTGTCTGCAGATGATGGCTGAAGAAATCTTTACTAGAACCAAGATATGCTGCTCGCAGCAGAGATGAAGACCAGAACTCCCCCAAAGCAACAGCAGCCGTCCTTGAAGACAGCGAGTGTCCAAGCTCCTTCTTCAACGAGAACAGCCGAGTCCCCTTCAGGAGAACCAGCCACAGCAGAGCTTCTCCTGGGGAACAGCCCGCCACTAACTTCTGCTCCCGTTCTCCTCATGTTGCGTCAGCAACAATCCTCAGGTGGATCCTCCACATCCAAAACCACACCAACTCAGTCTACCTGGGCATCCCAGCCCAAGCGGACCACAATAATAAGTCCACCACAGATGGGAATTAGAGCCTGCTGTAGACGGGAACAGTAGCTCATCCTGGAGTCCCACACACTAGTGCTCGCGTGCAATGGGGTGAGGCCCACCCCGGGACACCTTCCACAGCTGAGGACACAGAGCAAGGGCCCCGGTGCCAACAGGAGATCCACTCCAGGGTGACTTTTGAGTTGAGACCCAGAGGATGAGCAGGACAGACCCAAAGTGAAAAGCTGCAGGGGGAAAAGTGGGTGACATTTAGAGGAAGCTGAGTAGATGCGTGTGGCCTCAGCGCAGGCAAGGAAGACATCTGGAGGGGGAGCTGCAAGGCCCTAGCAGCCCCAACCCTGGAGGGTCAGGCAGCCTTCCAGTAGGGACACAGGGGGACCTGGTCCCTTCACGGTAGGGACAGTAGAGACCAAAGGAGCACAGCCATCGCTTGAGGTCACGCCCTGGTTTGGGCCCCAATCTAGCACAGCTGTCCTCCTTGAAGGACAGCTCCTCCTCATGCTACATCGTGTCTTGGGGACCAACGTGTGTCTAGAGATACAGCTGGGGTTGTACTGGCTGCCTGGAGACGTAGCCCTGAGCAGGAAACAGGTGTTGGACTAAGAGCTACAGAACGCAGAATGGGAAGCGCTGCTTAGCCTGTTTACTCAGCTGCCTTCTCGCCAGACTCTAAGTGTCTAAGGAGTGGTTACAGGGGCTGGTGGTAAGTGGGTAGATGGACGGACAGATGGATGACGGATGTATGGACAAATGGGGGGCAAATGGGTGGAAAGAAAAATGGAGAGATGGATGGAAGGATGGATGGGTTGGTGACAGGTGGGTAGGTGGATGAATGGATAAATGGATGGAGGGATGGATGGATGATGGATGGATGGATGGAGGGATGGATGGATGAATGGATGGGTGATGGATGGAGAGATGGATGGATGAATGGATGGGTGATGGATGGATAGATGGATGGATGATGGATGGGTGATGGATGGAGAGATGGATGGATAAATTGATGGGTGGATGGATGAAGGGATGGATGGATAAATGGATGAAGAATGGATGGATGAATGGATAAATGGATGGGTGATGGGTGGATGGATGGAGAGATGGATGGATGAATGGTTGGATGGATGGATGGAGAGATGGATGGATGAATGGTTGGATGGATGGATGGAGGGATGGATGGATAAATGGTTGGATGGATGGATGGAGAGATGGATGGATAAATGGATGGATAGATGGATGGATAGATAGATGGACAGATGGATGAATAAATGGATGGATGCAAGAAAGCAAGAATGAATGAGCCGTGAAAAAGATATGGTGCTGACCCCATGATTCCTGAGGTCTTGATGTGGATGACAAGTAGTGGCAGTAAAGCTTTTGCCCAAACTCTGAGGAGCAAGGGCCAGGGAAGGCATGGAGCCAAGAGGACCCAGCCAGGCAGGGGAGCCTTGAGTGACAGCAGAAGCAGGTCATCGCTGGGCTGATCTCCATGAGAGGCTCCTCCTTGTCTTTACTTTATTTCAGAAAGGCAGCCAATAGATGGTTGCTCTTTTTTTTAATGACAGCTTTATTGAGATCTAATTCACATACTATACGCTACATCTATTAAGTGTTGTTAGAGAATTTAGAATTGCGAGTCCATTGCCATGATCATTTTTAGAACATTTTAACTACCTAAAAAAAAAACCCTCTATTATTCCCTTTGTACTCCTCTCTCCCTAGCCCCAGCAAGGACAGATCTACCTTCTGTCTCCATAATTTACCTATTCTGAATATTTCACAGAAATGGAATCACATAAGACATAATCTCTTATAATCGGCTCATTTCACTCAGTATAATGTTTTTGTTCTGTTTTTTGGTGCTGGGGATCGAGCTCAGGCCCTTGCACTTGCTAGGCAAGCACTCTACCACTTGAGCTAAATCCCCAACCCCTGGTACAATGTTTTAGGGTCCATCAATATAGCATGTCCTTCATGCCTTTTTATGGCTCAGTAATATTCCATTGCATGGATAGACCACATCTTATTTATCTATTCATTGGTTGATGAGCATCTGGGTTGTTTCCAACTTTTGGCTATTGCGAATGATGTTGCGGTGAACATCTGTGCAGAACTGTTTCTATCTGTTTTTGATTCTCTGGAGCAATAGCTGGGAGTGGAGTGGGTCACATGGGAAGTCTGCGTTTAGGGTTTTGAAGAACCGCTGGCCTGTTTCCTGATGTGGCTGCACCATTGTACATTCCCACCAACAGAGTACAGGGTTCTCCTCCGCATCTTGCTAACCCTCGTCACTTGTGTGTGGTTGATGTCGTGTGGAGAGACATGGGCAGGTGAGCAGGGCTTCAGGAGGAGTCCTCTGGGCTTGGAGGACCGTGAGCCCGGGGAGGACTCCTGCCTGCAGCTGTCCCGGTGAGGGCCCCGGGACTGCCTGGCAGCAGTACGAGAAGCCTACACTGTCCCTGGGATGGGTGCATTCTGGTCTAGAGGAGAAAGTGAGCCCTGTGCACACCGAGGAAGGAAGCGAGGATGGGCCACGGAAATCGACAAATCGACGACTCTCAGCACCCGTGGAGCGAGTGGGCCCCCATGCGGAGCACCGATGGTGGGGTCATCACAGTGTGCAGCTGGAAGGTACCCGGCAAGGCCAGACATTCATCCCGGGGGGACCCCAGTGAGGGACAGCACAAGCTGGAAAAGGAGCGTCAAGACTCCGGCAGGGAGACGCAAGGATGCTCTGGAGCCTGGAGACCATGCCTTCCTCACCCAGCACCCCCAGGAGTGGAGGGGAGCCCTGGAGCAGAGAAGGGGCTGCGAACAGAGAGTGGCCCAAATCTGGAAGGAGGGGCCCTCTGGGTCTTCCACAGCTCTCTGCTATTGCGGGAGCTTGGTCACAAGGACCATGCTGGTGGTGAGACGTGGCTGTAGTTCCCGTGATTAGGAACTGTCCTTCAAGGTCAGCCAAGGACCAGATGGCAACCTCCTCCTTTGCAGAGGAAGGGATCAGGAGGCACGGTGCCAGGAACACCTCCCTCATGCTCTATAATTCTCAGACCCCTGCAAGTCCCCCCGGCCAAAGCTGTTGTGCTCTGGCCCTTTAAGTCTTAAAGGGCTCAGGAGTGCTGAATGGGCTGCAAGAGGTGGTAGAATGTGGAACACTGAGTGGAACCCATCTCAATGCCACTACCAACCTGGAAAATTCCAGAAGATTTCTGAAACACTGAATGTAGTACAATAGCAAATTTTAACTAGAAAGGGTCTAAGAGAACATGTTGACACTGCTGGTGGTATGACTGATTTTTCTCTGCTTTCCTAGCCCTGCCCAGTTCCAATTCCCTAATCTCGTGTTGAGGTGGGGGGATAGCTATAAAACACTTAGAAATACGTTCACACACACACACACACACACACACACACACACACACGAGCTTAAAATAGGACAAAGGACAGATTCTTTGTTTACATAGGCTGGAATAATTGATTATCCATTTGGAAAGAGTCAAAGTGAAATCCTTACCTCATACTGTATACGAAATGACTTCTAAGTGAATCACGAGGTTTTTAAAAAAAAACTATAAATGTATGGTAGTTAGTAAAGGAAAATATTCTTATAACTTCACAGCACAGGAAGTCTTCCAAAGCAAGACAGGAAGCAGAGGCCATTGAGGAAAGGGGAAACTATGAAACAACAGAATTGAGTACATGAGACACATATAAAGTCTTAGGAGCTCGTGTCAGGAAGTCGCTATGGTGGCCAGGCTAAGAGGAAAACTGGACGGAGACACCAGGCAGGAAGTTAGCGGGGTCTGGGGGAAGATGGTGGCGGAGTCCTGTGAGGAGGGGTCGGGATGAGCCAGGACAGCAGCTAGCAGGAATAAAGACAAATGAACAGTTCGCCTGTATTATCAGTAGGCTGTCGGGCTTGAGAAAGGGCCAGGACTACCTTGGAACTGAAAATCCAGCCCACCCTCTGGTTGAGCACCCAAAGATTCAACCAAATTCAGACCGAAAATATCTGGGGGCTGGGGACATTGTGTCAGTACTGATCATGCACAGACTTTTTTCTTGTCCTTAGTCCCTAAGCCATACGGTATGGCAACTATTTATACAGCATTTACATCTGGTCAGGTATTCTAATCATCTAGAAAAATCATTTCAAGCATACAGGAGGATGTGCATAGGTGACATGCAAATACCATTATATATAAAGATAAGCATCCGTGAATTTTGGTGTCCCGGAACCCCCTTCCCCATAACAAGACAGAAACTCGCCTTATCAGTACACAAGCATGATCTGCCTCGCCCCTCCACACACAGCCCTTGAAGCTAGAGAGAATTTCACCTTTGCCTGATCACATTTACTCCCTCCCTTTGAGGTAGGAACAGGGCCTGGCTGAGGCTGGCTGGCAAGGGAATGTGATCTGGAGGGGTGGCTTGGACCCAACATCAGCCCCGGGGGAGTGGCCTGGACTGATGTCAGCCTGAGGTGTCAATTTCAAGCGCCACCCCCTGCACGTGGATAAATAGAAGCAACACCGGAAGCAAGACCTTTTCTTTTCTACCGCACCACCAGGGAGAGAGCGCTCCCTTCTCCCTCCCATGGGAAGACGGTATCTGCATACCCAGCACAGAGGCTATCATGCCTTTTCATGGTGACCCCTACCTTGCCTTTTAGGCCCAGTACACATTTTGCTGTATCCAGCATTATGCTCAACTTTCCTTTTCATCTTTTCTCTATAATTTTAAGTAAAACTTTAGAACTACTTTTTGCCCCCCTTGTTCAATTCTTTGCTCGAGGAGGGGAAGAACCTGGGATATTGGAATTTACTTGATAACACCTTGACCCAAAGCACTTGTGGGTGTGAGTGATGGGGACAGAGGTGTGGGCTTTATCAGGTGGGACAGGCTGGAGGAAGCTATGACAGTCTCAGTCCTATGAAGCAGATGAATAGAAAACTGGAGGAGGGGAAAGAGATTAAGAACCTCAGATTCTGCCATCAAGAGAAGTCCAGCTCCAAGACCAAAAGTGGAGTGCTTATCAAGAGAAATGAACAAAGAAAATGGAATATACGTCCACAGGGGAATATTATTCAGCCAGAAAAAAGAATGAAATCCGTCATTTATGGCAACAGGGACAGAACTGGGAGGATACTATGTGAAGTGAAATAAGCTTGTCACAGAAAGACAAATACTACATGCTCACACTCCTGTGTGGAAGCTAAAAGCTTGCTCTCACAGACATAGAAAGTAGAGGAGAGGTTAAAGATGCTGGGACAGGGAGGGAGGAAAAGAGATAGGAGGAAGTTGGATAATGGGAACCAAAATATACCTCGGAGAAGTAAATTCTAGTTCTCTACAGCACAGTAGGGTGACTATACTCACAATGATCTATTAGATGTTTTATAAAGACCCAGGAGAGAAGAGTTCAAAGTTTCCCAACACGAAGAAATAATAAATGTTTAAATAGACAAAAATGCTAATTATCCCGATTTGATTATTACATATTGTATACATGAATCAAATTATCACAACATATCCCATAAATATGTACAGTTTTTTTGTGTCAATGAAAAATAAAATAAAGTAGAAGCATGCAGAAGGGGCCAATAGATCACACAGGGAGGGTCCCTGCGAGTCTTTGGACAGGCTTTTCCCCTGCCAGTCCCTGCCCAGAACCTCCTGCCTCCCTAAGTGGTTCCAGGCCCGCCTGGAGGCCTTGCAAGAGCACAGATTGCTGAGGCCCCCAGTATTTCTTTTTGGAAAGGTTATGCTGCCTCTGGCCATTGTACCTACGCCTTCCCACACAAACATCAGAATCCATTTCTCAGGAACTATAAAACAGCTTGCTGGAATTTGTGTTGAAACCTCACAAGTCTTACTGGTGACATCTTACTGGTGTGGGATTGGCCAGTCTGTGAACATGGGCTACCTGCCTCTCCACTGATTTCCCAAGTCTCTGACCCAACAGATAGGAGGAAAGGCCTGAGGTGTTGCCTTTCTGCCTAGTGCCCAAGAGAGAACACTACTGGGCCAGAGAACGCACCTGGAGGACCTACCCAGGCCTGGCTTGGAGGCCGTGCCTGCTTCTGAAGTTGAGGTTACCTGGAAGCCCAGCCCCTAGGGCAGCTTTTGTTCACATGCAAATCACAAGGGCCAGTACTGCTGGGATTTGCATGCAGATTGCTGGCTTTTTAAAATTTTCAGTCTTCAGCAGGTAAACAGGTGAGGCCAGGAGGGTGCAGGCCTGCAGGGTCTGGAACTACTAGCCCCTTGCGGGAAGAGTTTTTCTTTAAGTATCAGATTCCTTGATTTACCAAGAGAATTTTTACCTTCTTGTGGCTCCAGAACACAGGGACATCCAAGAGGACTTCACTGGGGTCTTAATCATTGATGGAGAGGGCTGGAGCTGGTTCCGTGGACCCGGACACAGCCCTGTGGCCCAGAACAGAAGGACATCAGAGGCCGCAGCCTGTGCCCACAGCAGCAGACGGCTGCCCTGATGATCCCCACAGAGTACCCACAGCTGCTCCCTGCACCTGGGCCCTGAGTCCGTGGCTCCTCTGCAGCCCAGCCACAGCCTGGGGTCACAGGGGTCCACATGAGGTGTGCAGAGTGCTGTTACCTGGGGCTCCCACGCTGACACCTGGAGTCTTCCAAAAACAGCCGAGAGCTGCCCTTGGGGACCTCCGCGCACACCAACCCCAGGGACTCACATGGGCCGGGGCCTCGGCTCCGAGGTGCCACAGTCCTAGGCTCAAGTGTCAGCCCTGTCACCTCCCAGCTGTGCCATCCCAGGGGAGCATTCCAGGTACTGCCAGGCAGGTAATGCCGACTGGTAACAAGGCCTGGCCAGCCACAAGGGTCCAGGTTGACATGGGCCCCTTCCTGGCCTGTGCCTGGAGCCCTCCCCACGGATACCTCCAGGCATCTGAAGAGTCTGCACCACAGCCAGGTGGTTTTAGTAGCAGATGTCATTGTCCTGCATCCTAGAAGCTGGAAGTCCAAGATCCAGATGTCACTGAGCTGGTCCCTCCTGAGGCTTCTCTCCTCAGTTTGCAGGTGGTGTCTCCTCCCTGCGTCTTCACATGGTCATCCCTGAGAGTGTCTGTGTCCTGACCTCCTCTTCCTCTAAAGACCCAGATAGACTGCCTCACTCAAAGGCCTCACCGTGACCTAATCTCCTCTTTAAAGATCCTGTCTCCAAACACAGTCATGTTCTGAGATACGGGCAGTTAGGACCTCAGCGTATGAAGTTGGAGGACATAGTTCAAGTCATAAGAGCCATGAAATACCTCAGGTGACTCTCTGGTGGTACCATGAAGTACAGACAGCCTGGATCCCTGAATCACCACATGGGGCACAGCTGCCCTGGCATGTCACCCCTTTGCTGGTCTTCGGGTGAGATAACAATAAGTCCTTGTAATAATGAACCTGCTGACATTGGGACATTTATTTGTTAAGGGAGCAAACCTAGTTTACCTGACTGACATACCTGAGAGAGGACAGCAAAGCAAATACATGACACACATGCCATCCCTGTGAAGGCTATACCTGGACAGACATGACTAATCCACCCTGGCACTCTCCTTCCCATCTCTGCACCAGGCTCCAGGAAGCCCTTACCAATGGATCCACGGATGGTGAGATGGTAAAGATCTCTCCAGCCCACAATTGCCTCTCGGGTGGTTGAGCAGTTTGATTACCTCCTCGTTTGGCACACAGAGAACAGACTTGAGACCGAAGAGGATGCAGCGCTCTTTGGAATTGTCTAACGCCATCCTCCACTCACTGTCCAGAACCGTCAAAGTCCTGTCCGTTGTCACCACTGTGCCTTGCCTAGGAGGGGCTGCTGGGTGAAGGCCAACCCCCTTCCCCATCCTACCTAGTCCTCCACTGTTCCTGGTCACCAACAGCCTCCATGACTTCAGCATCAGTGATAGTCTTCTCTCCCTTTTAGCCACTACTTAGCAAAACCAAGTAGCAACTTGCTCTCAGAAGACACCTGGAAGGCATTGGACTGTCTCTTCTGCTTCCCAGGGCACGCCTGACCCCAGACCCACAATGGCAATGTCACTTTCATGGACCGCCCCCAGCAGGAGCCAGGGCCCAGTCCAGAGCCCCTGTCCTGGCCATCAGCTCCATCCCTAGTCCAATACAGGGCAGGGACACCCTAGGACACTGTTCTAAGCGGATGAACAGAGTGAACATGACTTTTTACAATGGAGCTTTGATCTGCCTAATGTCACAAGACAGGCCGGGGACAAGCGCCAGGCCCTGTGTGATTCCTGGTTCCCACAGGAGTGGCCTGTGCAGGTATTCACACGGGAGGTTCTTGGCAGCCCTGCCCCTGGGTCTATGCCCATCCCAGACACAGCCCCAGCAATTAGGTTTCGGAAAATGGCGGGCGAGGTCGCTTTGGCCAGAGCTCCAGCCTCAAGCCCGAGGGCCGCGTCAGGAGGAAGGGAGGGACGAGGCCGCCCCTTGGGAGCGAGTGCCCTCCTAGAGTGAACGCAGGCACGCACGTGGAATTCCTGTGGTCGGGGCAGCCAGCTGGGCACAAAGGCCGGGCTGGCGTCCTTGACAATATGTACTCTGTCCCTGGCTGATGGTGACTTTCGCCAAAGCACTTAGTGAATGGGCTGCAGCTGCACCCAGGTGTGTCCAAGCTTCTGGCCCTGGAAGCGCATAAAGAGGCCGGGGCCACGGGGACAGTTCACAGGGCGCTTTGTAATTCGGGTGCCCATGAGGCTGCCAGGCCCGTCCCCGAGCTGTCAGGACGCATTATCGCCCCTGTGCGCAGGAACAACGGTCGTACCTGTAACTCACTCTGTCCGGCGGTGGATGAAAGGCCCGCCCTCCCTGACAGAGGCTCCGGTTTCCCTGGCGGCTCCCCTCCGATGGCTGTAGCAGGATGTACAAGCAGCCCCAAAAGATAACAGTGTGGCGGGCATGGGAGGGCCCGGCTTCTCTGCCGACAGCGTCCAGCTGAGCAGGATGTCCAGTGGCAACCTGAGTTTCTTCTCTGCAAGGTGTCCTGATCACACCGGGGTTCTGCCTGCACGGCTCCCTGGCAGACCCATTCCTTAGCAATTCTGAAATCCAGGTCTGCCTGGGATGAAATCCCAAGGGACCTCCCCTCCTGTCCATCTCGGTCTCCCTGCACCATGAGGTCAGCCCCGTATTTAATAAGCACCCAGGCCCCACCTGCCAGGCCCTGTACAAACACACACCTGTTCAATCCTCACCACAACCCCATGAGAAATTGCCATCCGTGTCTCTTCCGTTACACATTCGGGGAAACTGACGCTCAGAGAGGCAAGATCACACAGCTGGTAACAGGCAGCCTGGGCTGTGAACCCTCAAGGATATCCGGTGCTGTGTCCGTGACGTCTGCCACCTTCCACCTTCCTACTCTGCAGCTCCTACTTGCAGCTCACCCCACCCACCCTCGGCTTTGGAAGGAAGAGAAGCAGGGTTGCTGCGCATATTTCACAGATGAGAAAGCTGAGGCTGAGAGCAGAGAGGTGTCCAGATCAGTGCTGGTCACAGAGTCGAATCCTGTTCTTCTTTTGCTTCCATCCTGAAAGGAAGGAGGACAGAGGGAAGGAAAGGACAAGGCATGGGTCACTCAGGCTCTCCCCCCAGGGCACTGTCCACAGGACACTTGCTGGGACCTCACCGTGGCCACCATCACCCTGCATCGGCGAGGTCTAGGCCTGTACCCCCTAATCCCACTGTGTGGCTGGCCTGCTTGGGGCCGGTGATGACCCCACAGGGAAGCCTCACTGCAGGGGGCATTTCTAGGCGTTTCTGCCTTGTGCTTTTGTGAAAGGACAGAGAGATATGCAGAGCACTAGAGAAGCTGGCCTGCCATAGCCCGCCTGCACGGAGCTGCCACATGGGTGCCAAACTACACGTCCCGGGCAGGGACACACTCAGGTTTGCCCAGCAATAGCAGGCCCTTTGTCCCCAGTGGAGGGGGCGGGCCTGGCTGGGAACTGCATTCCTGGGGCATCCTCTGACTCTCAGGGACCGCGGAGACCACCTGAAATCTGCAGGCGGCCACTTCTGGATGACCTTGTGTAGCAGCGGGCTGGTGTCTCGGTGCCAGGCACGGGGCCAACATGAGAGTCTCAGAACTGGAATAATGAAGAATTAATCTGCCCAGTGGGGCCCTTCAGTGCCAGGGGAACTCTCACACCTTCCCCGTGGGCAGCTGGTTTCCTAAGGAATGCGATTACACAATTGGTTTGTCAGGACGCTGCCTTCAAGAATCTGGGCCAGGTTGCTTCAGCTGCAGTCGGTTCCTTTGATTCACATGTTCCCCACAGGCCGACCCAGACCCCTGGCTGCCTGCTGCCCCACAAAGGCACAAACTACTGGCAAGGGAACCCACACAAGAGCCAGGCTTGGGTCAGTAGCAGAAAAAGAAGTAGGAAGGGGATTGTGTGCCAGCCTACCTTGTGCAAAAACTTCCTACCAGGGCCGCATGAGAAGTCTGTATGAGATGTTCCTATACCCATTGTACAGAGGAGCACACTGAGACCCGAGAGTGCTGTAAGGAGTATACAGACCCATGACCAGCAAGAAGCAGGGCAGAAGATTGCAGTTAAGTCTGATGACCAAGCCCACAGGATAGACAAAGCTACTCTAGACTAGGTGCAGACATGAGGTAGAAGATGATGCAGGCTGAGACCAGAAAACAAAAAGTAAAAGAGCAACCAGCTGCACAAAATATCAAGGAAAGGAGGAGAATCCACTGAGATGGTTTATATGTTCTCTGCCTGTGACTTAAGACCTGAGGTAAACAATTTAAAGGAGGAACGGCTTATTTTGCTTCATGGTTTCAGAGGCTTCAGTCCATGGTCACTCGGCCCTGCTGCTTGGGAACACGATGGGGAGCATGTGGTGGAGAGGCTGATCACCTCATGGCAACTAGAAAGCAAAACAGAGAGAAAGGCAGGCGCTAGGGTTCCAATATCTTCTTCCAGGTCACACCCCTAGTGACGTCACTTCCTCCCTCTAGGCCCCACCTCCTAAGGCTTTGCTGCTTCTCAGTAACACCATAGGCGAGGAGCCAAGGCTTCAACACACGGCCTTTGGGGAACATTCCAAATCCAAACTCTACCAAGGAAGGTCTTCCAACTACCTCCACAAGGGCCCTCTTGAGCTCACAGAGACTCAACCCAACTCTCTACTGAAGTCCTGTGGGAGGCTTTGTAAAAAGATTCCCACATAGTCAGTGATGGCAGGAGTGAAGTAGCAAGGCAGTAAGGGGTTGGCATTTCTGTTCCTTAGGTGGAGAAGCTGAAATGTTTAATTTCCACTGCCAGCTACAAAGAAGACCTGCCCTCCTATATTAAAAAAAAAAAAAGAAAAAATATAAAAGTAGATGCAATATATGTTAAAAAAAAAAACAAAAACAAAACAAAACAAAAAAAACCTCTTTTCCAATATTAGATAACAGGGATCTCAGGACTGTGATGTAGTAAAAAAGGACAGAGCTGAGCCCTCCAATCATCTTGGCTTTCTGGGTGGGTGCAGTTTCCAGGTCATCAGGAAGGGAGGGGTGCCGGGTACTTGCTGAGTTGAAGAAACACAGATAGGGGCTAAGGAGGTCAAGACAGGATCTGTAAGGCAGAAGAGTGCTAAAGCAGGAGGAACTATGCAGAGAAAGAATTCCAGAAGCATTCCCAGGATCTCTGGGAGTCTTTGGCTGAGACTAATCTGCACACATCTGTGGGAAACTGCCAGAGGCAGGCAGAACAAAGAGCTGAGTGACAACGATGGCCAGAGCTCACCAGTGCCGAGACACAGGCAGGTTCCTACAGCCACAGCAGAGACTCTGTGGAATACCTGGAGCATCCTGCGAGCTCCAGAAGGATGTGGCCCTAGTCATGGAGAAGAACTGGTCCTACAGTATAAGCTACTCAAGAACCGCCCACAAAAAGCTTTAAAACAAACTTCAAAGGGATGAAACTAATGCACAGGGAATCTTATTGCCTGCCCAAACGAATCTCAATGATATTGTAAAGGAAGACAACAACCACCAAACTCATAGCAAGATGACATAAATAATGTCCAGCAGCTGAACAAAAATTACTAGATATGTCACAGGTGGCCAAATTTGACCCACCACCAGGAAAAAAGCCCATCAGAAGAAATAGACCCAAATATAATAGAGATGATTGGATTAGCAGATGGTGACTTTAAGAGACCTATTACATTACAGTATATTCAAGTGATGAAAAGAACGCATGAACACCATGAGAAAAGAAACAAACGATATACCTTTTTTTTGAAAACAAATAGTGTTTCTAGAAATGAAAATTGCAACACCTAAAATGAGAAATCCAAGCATAGACTTCCTAGCAGATTAAATACTGCAGAATAGGTCAGCAAGTTCAGAGATAGCAATATGGAAACCATCCCGATTGAAGCATAGAGAAGAAAAAGAGTGAATGGAGACTCCACACTGTGGTTGAAATGTGGACCCCGGAATTCACGTGTTGGATAATTAGTCTTCAAGGTCACCATGTTGGGAGGCAGGGTTTAACAGGAAGTGTTTTGTCAGGAGGGTGGAGAAGAGACCCAGACCATCACAGACAGGACAGTTCCCTCTTGCTCGCTGGCCCTTCCACCTTCAACGCATGGCAGCACAGTGTGACAGCTCTCCTCTGATGCTGGCACCGTGAGGCTGCGCGCACAGCCTTCAGAACTGTGAGCCAGTACATTTCTGTTCGTTTTAAATTACCCAGTTTCTGGTGCTCTGTCATAGAAGCACAAAACAGACCAAACTGCTCTATGACCTGTGAGACATCTAGTTTAACACCTAGCTTTCTGGAGGCCCAAACAGAATAAAGCAAAGGACAGTAAAAATGTTTGAAGAAAGAATTTTCTAAATTTCATGAAATTTATAAACACATATATGTTTAAAACCCAAAATTATTCGTGGATCTAAATGTGCAATCTGTAACTAAAAATATATGTAAAAATTCTGGAAGAAACAGCTAAATGTTTGTAACCTCAGTTTAGGCAAAGATTCCTTTTATGTGACACTCAAAACACCATCTATTAAAAGATTTATGTAAAAAAAAAGTCTCTAAAAGAAGAAATTAATAAATGAGATTCCATTAAAACCAAGAACTTCTCTTTGTGGAAAGACACTCTGCTAAAAATGAAAAGACAAGCCACATACTGGGAGGAAATATTTGCAAACTGCATATCTGACAAAGAACTTGTATCCAAAATATTTGAAGAACACTCAAAGCTCAGTAAAAAAGAAAACAAACTACACAACTAAAAATTAGCCAACTATTTGAACAAGCACGTCGCCAAAGAGAAATGGTACAAATAAGCACACGTAAAGCTTTCAGCATCATCGGTCACTATGGAAAGCAAATTAAAGCCATGTTGGCTACCACTGTATACATCTTCGGAACAGGAAACAGTAATGAACAGTTGCCAACTGCTTGGAAGATAGAGGAATATCAAATCTCACATGTTGCTGGGCAAAATGGTACAGCCACTCAAGAAAATGATTTGGCAATTTCTTATAAATATATCCACTGAAGACCCCAAATCCCCAAGGATTTTACCCAAGAGAAATGAACACTTGTGTTCACCTAGAAACCTGCATGTTACCACTTTTTGTGGCTTTATACAAAATTACCCAAAATGAGAAACAACCCAAGGGTCCTGCAACTCAACGATGGGTAATTAGTGGTCGTCCCTCCACATAATGGAATATTACTCAGCAGTGAAAACCAACAGGCTATAGACATGTTCAGGAAAACACTGCCATGTGTTAGGCTGAGGGAAATTTCAGATGCGAGAGGCTATGTGCCATAAGATTCCATTCATGGAACACTCTGGAAAGTGTCCCAAATTACAGGAACAAAGAACAGACTAGACTGAATTGTCTCTCCCACATGCAAAAGTCAAAATTCCCAATGTGAGCTTTTTTTGGAGAAAGGCCCTTGAGGAGGTAATTAGGGTTAAATAAGGTCATGGGGACTGGGGCCCTTACATGGAGAGAAAGAGACAGCAATCTCTAGTGGCCTCATGACACCTTGGGCTTGGACTTCCAGCCTCTAGAACTGAGCAGAGCTCATGTCTGTGGCCCAAGCCCCCATCCGTGATCCTCTGGTACCACAGACCAAGCTGATGAATATAAGGGGCTCCCTGAGTGCAACTGGGGCCGGTGTTGGCCACCAAGTGTGTTCTGGGAAGCTGGAAGTATTTGGTGTCTTGACTGTGTCTTTGAACCAGCTATATATGATTATCAAAATTTCCAGAACCATACACTAAAAAGGATGCACTTTAGAGCATATAGATTATACCCCGATGAAGTAGCCAAGGGAAAATGCACATCGCTCACAAGGGGACAAAGATAAGAATGCCAAAGACAAATCATCAGGAACGATGCACTAGCTGGAAGAAACGTCACGGCGTGGTGGCAGCTCGGGGCAGGAATGGGAGTCGCCACCTGTACTGGCTGGGTGCTGGGAAGAGTCATAGAGTGCATGCTGAAGAGGAGGGGCCACAGATAGGGCAGCCAGGGTGAGCATCTCAGGAAGAGGGAGGCTGCAGCCAGGAGGTGGTGGGGCACACCTGTAACCTAGCATTCTCAGAGGCTGAGGCAGGAGGATCACAAGTTAGACCCCAGCCTGGGTAACTTAACAAAGTGAAAAAATTAAAAACAGGTTGGGGATATAGCTCAGTGCAAAGGCCCTGAGTTCAATCCCCAGGGAAGAAAGGGAGAAAAGAATGGAGGGAGGGAGGGAATCAGCAGCCTAGACCTCTGCACACAGCATGGATGGGAAGGAGGGAAGCTCAGCCCGCAAGGCTGGAGGGGAGCTGGAGTTTCTCAGAAGGCCTCAAACTCTAGGCTGAAGAAGTTGGATCTGATTACGGCGACCTGGCAGTAGACAAGGGGCAGAAGCAGCATTTCGCCCTCTCTCCTGGTGGAGCGGCTTCCTTCTGCCGGAACTCCCGCAGTTCCTCGCCAATGTCCATCCCAAGGCACCCTTTCTGTGGTCGCCAAGGGCCATGTCCGTGAGCCACGTGTGGGCTAAGCCTCTGAGCCACCAGGCACTCCTGCCTTGGGGCCTTTGCACATGCTGCCATCTACCTGGTGTACTCCTCCCGAGGTATCTGAAGGACTGTCAGAGCCCTGAAAGGGACTGAATGCCCCTCATGACCACCCTGAGTAAAACAGCACCCACACCAACACCCCATCCCCTCACCCCGCTCTGTCCTTCTTCTCACCTCTCTATCTTTGTCTCCTCATTGTCTGAGAGAAACCGTGTGTGATGGTTGCATCCCCTGACAGAGGACATGGGGTAGATGAGAAAAGGCCAGGGCTGGGGCTGAGCTCCAAGATGGTAGCATCCTGCCACGCTGGAGGCTGAATCCCAAGTCCTCCTTCTCATCCACAAAGTCTGTAACAAGGATTCCAGAGACTCTTTCCCCAAAGCTAAAGAGACCCGTGTGACTATCAGGACACTGAGCATGAGAGAGAGGGCCCAGAGCGGGGCCAAGGTCCCTGCTCAGCGTGGATGGTCTGCTGGCTGCACTCCCTGCCCCTCGCTCCTGTGGAGCTTGGGCCTGGGCACCACCGGATCCCACCCTGCCTTGTGTAGTAGTCATCCACGCTGTGTAACAAGTGTAGTGGGTTAAAGCAACCCTAAGCTAACGGGTTAACACATTTCTGTGGCTCCAGATTGCAGGAGCCCGGGCCGGGCAGAGCTGGCTGAGGGTCTCTCAGAGGCAGCTCCCTCTCACAGTTAGGGTGTCCAAAGAAGGCTCATCTGCACCCCACCAGCATCACAGGCCCTCGGAAGTGTCATCACATCTTGACAGTCAGCTTCCCTTGGAGTCAGGTGTTGGAGCAGCTACAGCAGAAGTCCAGTGTCCCCCGTGGCCTCTCCACACACCTTCCCTCTGCCTCACTCTGTCCACCACACCAACATGCTGAGCTCGATGGGGGGAGAACACGGTGTGAAAGCCAGGAGGCGGGAACGTGGACACGGTGGGGCTGGCTGCCAGAGCCCGCATCCGTTCCTGAAGGCTGAGGCCAAGTGTCCCCCTCGGGCTGCACTGACCTTCTCTCTCTCCCCACTTGAAGTCCTCTTTCCCCCTCAGGCCCCAGCCAAGGGCTCCTCTCTGTCACCTCCTGCGTCTGCTGCAGGCTGAGTACAGGCCCTCTGAGGCTCCACTGCTCCAATCATCCCTCCCAGGCCTTTCTTTACAATGTGACTGAGAACTACTCATGGAAAAGGCCCTCTCTGATCTCCTGTGGCCCAGCACCCAGCACCCAGAGCTTATCCTGTAAGTATTTGTGGTTCAGTGAGCACCAGATGGATGGATGGACAAACCAATGTTGACCGGATGGATATGTAGGTGGACTGTAAATGGACAGATGTTTGGGTGAGCGGATGGGTGGACAGGTGGAGAGGTGAACGTTTGACTGGATGAAGGTCTGGATGGGCGGGTGGAGGGTTGACTGGGTGAGCGGGCGGAGGAGTAAGCAGACAGATGGTTGGGTGGATGGGTGGATAGACTGGTAGACAGCTGGGCGAATGGGTGACAAGAGGGACAGAAGGGTGATAGATCAATCAATTGATACATGGATAGGTTTTCTAACATTTCCCCCGAAAGGTGACTTCTCGGGACTCTTCAAAATCTCAAGCCGAGATGGGCGTGAGTGTCCCCACAGACTCAACCTCAGAGCCAGCAATGTCCGCGATCTACCAGTTATTGAACAAGACTGGATTCAGGACTGGTGAGAGGTCTTTGCTCTCGGCATGGGCTCCCTTCAACAGCAAGCCCTCCACCCTCCTGGCAAAATGCTCTCCCTTCTCCCACAAGTGCACATGGAAACATGCCTACAGGCTGCCCACATGCCTGCATATCAGGACCTTTCTTGGGGAGGCTGGTCAGTCCTCACTGGTGCCAGCAATACCACACACCTGGCAGTACCACACCAGGTCAGCTTCCTCAGGCATCATGTCCCAGGCTGGTCCAGCACAGGGCCTGGGGATCTCTGGAGAAGCAGAGGGGAGGTGCCCTGAGCCCTGCTCACCTGCGCACCTGCTTCTGCCATCTGGTCTCCCCAGGCTCCCTCAGAGTCCTGCCCCGCCCTCAGTCCCCTCCCTCCTCACTCACTGGAGGCCTCCCCAGGGACCCGAGATCCCCACAAACTCTATGTTCGGGGAATTGAATGCCTGCGACAGCTTTGCTCCTTCCAGCATGGGGAATTCTCTTGGAAGCAGATCGCCTCATGGGAAGCGCAGGAGCCCTGAGCCTCGGCCCCCACCGCAGCTCCTAAGGGAGAGCGGCGGGAGGCGGCTCATTTCTGAAGACACCTGCGTGGGGTGGTTGGATTTGGGAGCCTGAGTTTATGCAACCTGGAAGGCTTGTTTGAGAAAAAGGACACCACATTACGAATACAAATTGAGTACAAAAGGAAATCACAGAAAATGACAAATTTTGAAAGCTGACCAAACTGCACCGAATGCAGAAAAATAGCACGTGATTCAGGTCATTAACAGCCCATCCTCCTCTAGAATGCTTCTGTCTACACTTTCTGGCTGCACGTTGTTGGACTGGCCCTTTGTACAACAGTTTTGTAATAATATTTTCCACAGAGAGAATGGGAAACACTTCAGTGTGTCCTCTGACATGATTGATTGAAATGTGTATTTTATAAAAGAGCAAAGGTTGGGCCTGCAGCTCAGTGGTAGAGTGCCTGCCTAGCATGTGTGAAGTCCTGGGTTCTACCCCCTGCACTGCCAAAAATAGTAATAGTAATTTGCTTATCGTCAATGGCTTAGGAAAGTTGTTTTCAAATTTCAAGGCTTGTTATTGGCAAGGTCATATCCGAAATGTCCTCCGTACTTTCTTGTAAGGGCGAAGTATCAGTTTGGGACACACCAACCCTTTGGCTTTACTCATGGCCCCAGTGAACACAACTGGGCAGCCAAGCCAGCTCAGCCTGGTCCTTTTCACTCTTGTCCAGGAGGGGAGAGGTGACCATGAAGCCTGGTCGCCATGGCCCTGAGCAAGGGACATAGCAGTAACTTCTCCCAGTCTGCCCCCTTGGGGTCAAAGTGTCCGGAAGCTACATGAAGCCCACCAGGGACAGGACATATCACGCCAGCCACAGCCCACAGACATCCCAGGTGGGGCCAGGGAAAGCCAGATCCAGCCTTGGGGTGGGCGCATGCCGTGAGAGCCTGCTGCTTCAGCATCCTTCCCCTCATTCACATTCTGGAGGTGCCGCCCACAACCAACCTGACCCCCAAAAGCAGCTCCATCATTCCTTCCCACAGCCAGGCCACAAGCTGAGTCAGAGAGGCAGACCCAGAACCAACGCCCAAGAAAGTTGCCTGGCATTCTGCTAGAAAGGAGACAGGCAGAGAGGGGACAGAGGAAAGACAACGTGGAGAGGGGTGTGCCCTTGTCCACAGGCCCTGCGATTTTGGAGAAGGCATTCATAGCCCTAAGGCTTTCAAAACCTGCAATTCCAGACACGGCCATGTGGAGGTGCTCAATCCTGCAGGGGAAGACACAGAAGCCTCCCTCCTGCAGTCTTCAGGGAAAGAGGAGAGTTAGGGGCGGGTAGCAGCCAGACACTGAGCATCACAAAGAAAAGGCTTTCTCCGTGTGGGAACTAGGAAGAGCGTCCATCTGGTGGGAGTGGAAGAAGTTGTCCCCCAAGAACCCTGTCTCAGCCTGTCCTGCCCTGGCACGCACGCACTGACCCCACAAAAATCTGTCATGTGGGGACAGCCCGGGACATCTGGACCAAGCTGAGCTTCAAGGTTACTCCCAGGGAAGGCCGCTACACCGCCTGTGGGGTGTGAGAGCCAGCGCTGGAGGGAGGAGCCTGCGCCTTGTCCTGGCTTAGCCACTCACTCACTCTGTGCTTCCAGAGAGTTCCTCCACTCCCTGCACAGCCTCATTCTCTTCATCTGTAAAATAATCAGGAGGGAAAAGTCATCTCTAGGCCGTGCTGAGCTCTACAAGCTGTGACAAAACCAAGCTTAGCAAACACACAGCCAGGAACCCAGTGTCGGAAGACAGCAGGCCTGCTCCATTCGGGCCACACCCTGGCCTAAGGCTCCAGGCCCTGAGCTGGTCCAGCCGTCCTCGCCTGCCAAGGGCCACCATCAGGCCCCGTGCTGTGCCCCTACAGGTCTGAGGCCAGCCTACATCTGGGTGCCCCTCTTTCGGGCCACCCCGCCACAGGACACAAACTTCCTCCTCCCAGAGACCTTTCTTTGCAACTGTGCCCAAAGGGACTCTGGCTCAGTTTCCTCCCCTGTAAAATGGGAACCATGAGATCCTTATAGGGTAGCCTGAGATGATCAAAGAGACCATGATGTGAAAGGACCTGGCCCACGTTGGCCCACACGGTCCCATGCTGTCCCGTACCATCCCACATCAGAGAAATAGCAAGATGCTTACAAGCTGCCCTCTGGTCCTCGGGCAAACCCATCCCACGGGAGCCCACTCTACAGCCCTCACTGGTATATGGGAGCCTGCCCCGAATCCCTCCTCTGACTCCACGGTCTTCGTCTTCCTCTGTCACCTAATGATGAATGCTGTGCTGGGGGTGAGTTGACACACTTCGTGGCTGACCTTGATCTCACACATTCACAGTGTTTCTGCCGCTCAACAAGGGGTAGCCCAGGGAACAGCACACCTCTGCAGGCACTGGGGAGGGGTCCTTGAAGATTAAAAGTCGCTCCCCCACCCTGACATTTTCCACTGGGAAACCCCGCAGGAGCCTCCATCCCCTGCTGACTTTTCTGGACAAATAAATCACTCAGATGTGGGTGGTAGCAGGACCAACCCAAGCAACCAGAGGGTGGGCGGGCAGGGGCAGATCGCATGACCTGGGAAAGGGGACCCTCCACCCACCTCTGTCCACCGACTGGCAAGATTACCTGGGGGCCGGGCCAGGAGTCCAGATGGGGCCCACAAGCACCACGGGAGGCGGGACACACAGCCTTTGATATTCTACTCCTGGCTCAAGCTCAGTTTCCCATTTTGCCCCTTTCAGCCTTATACCAGGCAGAAGGCTGTGAGGGTTTCCTTTTTAAAAACATTTCTAAACCTCTTTTAATTGTGCTCATTCTGCTAGCATTGATGACGTGGGAGGAGGTTCACAGACTTTCTGTTATTAATTTTTTTAACAGTAGGTACAAGCTGCCAACTAATTTGAAGGCAAATCTCCTCCTATAGTTTCTGGGACATTCACTTTGATTTCAAAAGGGAAAAAGTCCTCTCTGATGTGCTTGGTTAAGTATTTCCTAGTCAATCCATTTTGGATGCAAAATGGACTGTACCAAGTTAGTTATGTTTGTAAAGAAGGAAAAATTCCTCCAGGGGAAGCTGCAGCCACCTGCCCAGTCCGCAGGGTCAGCCCAGGGTCTCCCTCGTTCCTGTAGCAGCAGCTGCTGGGTGGATAGGGGAGAGCTGGTTGCAGCCACAATGCCTGCTGTGGCCTCTGGTGGTCTGAGGATAGATCTGAGACCATGAATGAATGCGCAACACACCCTCTGGGGCCTGCAGACATGAGACGCAGGACATGCTGTAGCAATTTGGGCTCAGAGAAAGGTTTAAATTCCAGTCAAAACTCTGCCTGGATATTGTCGGACTGGATAAAAGACTGAATTCCAACAGATGCTGTGTACAAAGAGCCCATTTCACCCAGCGCTGTGGGAGGCTGAGGCAGGAAGATCACAAATTTGGGCTCAGCCTACCAATTAGTGACTTAGTGAAACCCTGCTTCAAATTAAAAAACAAAAATGGCCAGGAAGGTAGGTCAGTGAGAGGACCCTGAGTTCAAACTCCAGTACTGAAAAAAAAAAAAAAGGAAAGAAAGAGAAAAAAGAAAGGTCCACTTTAGATACAAATACACTAATAGATTTAAAGTAAAAGGATAGAAAAGGATATAGTACTAAAGTCAGCTAAGCAAGATGTGACTATCCTAAATATATGTGTAGAGTCAGAGGTTTGCAAAATACACTAAGCGAAAACTAACATAAGTGAAAAAATAAAGAGACCCACAATTATAGTTCCTCACACTAACGGGTAGAACAAGTACACATAAAATCAAGAGGAAAACCGTTGACTCAAGCATACCAACCAATGTGACCAAATTAAACTTCTAGAAAGGAAAAAAGGTCCATTATCGGAAATAAAATATTCACGGATGGAATGGAAAACTCATTTGACATTCTAAAAGAAAAATGGGGGAACTTGAAGACAGAGTCATAGAAATGATCCAAAATGAAGCACAAAGACAAAGAGACTGGGAAAGCAGTTTCAGTGATCTGCAGGCTGATGTCAAGTAAACAGGATCGGAGAGAAGACATAGAGGAGAGAGGATTAGGGTGTGGCAGCTCTTCTCCACGGTGGCCTCAATGGGCTCCACCACTTGGTACTTACACCCTTGGAAACTCCCTCCCACTTTAAGAGTAACCAAAAAAACACCATGGCAAGGACGATACGTGACTTTTGGATGAGGCCATAAAAAGCTTGTGGCTTCTGACTTCCTCTCTCTTGGATCGGCCGAAGCCACTGCCGTGTCCGGAGAGCTCCCAGCCATCCCCCTGCAGAAGTCCATGGGGCAAAGAACCAGCACTTCCAGATGACTGCTGCCCGCTTAATACCGTGAAGACAACCTTATTCTGGCAAACTTGAGCCAGAGGGCCCAGCTAAGCTGCTCCCAGATTCCCTCCCCTCAGAGCTGTGTGAGATAGTGTGCTAAGTTTGGGGGTAAATATATATGCAGCGAAGGATCATTCATACAAGAGAAATAGAAAAAATACTTGAAGAAACAACGGCTGAAATGTTTCCAAATATGATATAAACTATAAGCCCACAAATCCAAAAATCTCGACAAACTCCAAGCAGACAACTGTGCCAAGGACGTTATAATCAAACCAGTATGGATAACACATACAGAGGAAGAAAGATAAGAATGGTAAAAACTTTTATTTATGGTCATATGCATACAGGTAGATATAGATATAGATATAGATAGATTTCATAGCCAATAGCAAAAAGTGTATATCCTGTCTTTCAGGGTGTAGATTTCTATATATATCAATTTAATCAAGGTGGTTGAAAGGGATGCCCATATTTTCCTTTCTTTTCTCAGTTTTTGTCTAGTTATATCAATAATTAAGAGATAAGTACTAAAATTTCTCGTTGTGTTTGTAGATCTATTTTTCTCACTGCAATTTTGTCCCATTCATGTTGAAGATCTGTTAATAGGGATGCACTTATTTTGACTGTTGTTTCTTCCTTACAAATGTACCTTTGCTGTTTATAAATAAAATTTACTACATTGATTATTAATTGTGTTATTATGAACTGTTTCTTTTCATCTCGGTTATTACAAATTATCTAGAAGCTTATTTTATTCAATTTTAATACAACTTCAACTTTCTTATGCTATTGTTTGCATGGTATATTATGTTCCATCTATTTCCTTTTGATCTCTCTGTGTCTTTATATTTAAAGTGCATCTAGTGTCTCTCTCTCTCTCTCTGTTTAACCCCTTAACATTATACAATTGAATTCCATCTTGTTTATTTTAAACATTTCTTTAGCCCCTCTCTCCTTTTTTGCTTTTTGTGTGTGTTTTGTGTTTAATTGAGTTTTTTGGAATTCTACTTATCTATTGATATTTAGCTATGCCCTTTTGCCATTATTCACGAACAAATTGTTTTCTTCCAAGAAAATCTAAACGATTAAATCATATTCTTATTCATCAACAACAATCCAAAAGAGTCACGTTTGTTTTTTTCTGAGACAGGGTCTTGCTGTGTAGTTCGGGCTGGTCTTGAACTCACAGTGTAGCTCAGGCTGGCCTCAAACTCATGGCGATCCTCCTGCCTCAACCTCCCAAGTGCTGAGATTACAGGCGTGTGCCACCACACCCGGCTAAAAGACAACATTTAAAATAGCATCAGATTATGAACCAGTAGCTGGGAACAAGTCTAAGGAAAGATAACGTTAATTCTTTACGGAGAAAGTTCTAACTTCTGAGAACACCAGAGAATGATGGAGGGGCTAAACACAGAAGCTGGTCTTGAAGAAAAAAGATCAAGTGGAAGAGGAAGGGGAGGGAGGAAGAAGGTGAAAGCCAAGAAGTCATGCTGGAGAAATACATTTGCTGTAAAACAATTATAATTACGATTGCATGCTATTAGTGCAGGGTTAAATGGGTGGGAGAGAAGACAGACAAAAATTTTATGGAAGTGATAAATAAGAATACTAAATATGATTGAAAAATACAGTGACTATTTTAATTTTCTAAAAATTGTATTACCATAAAAGACACACTGCCGTCAAGCCCTTCGGGATACTTCCCGTAGCTTTCAACATACTTGTCCTGTCATCCTTGACACTTTCTGGAGCACTTTGGGAAGGTTTTTGTTTTTGTCTGTTTGCTTTTTCGGTCTCTTTAATTGTGATGTCGTGGCTGCCTCAAGGTCCCGAATGGATTTAAAACGTTTACCTGTCATGGCCATTTGGCTTTGGGGAAGAGCCTGAAGTCACACAGTGTCGATCCGGTGAACAAACTGAAGGGGACACATTACGATGTTTTTACGAGCCTGCCCTTCCCGTGGTTGGTGCTCAGAAACATTCAGTGTATTCTGTGATCACACCTCACAAAGACATTAACGAAAAGGGTCTCCACATCTGCTTCAGAAAGCGGCAAGAAGGATGGCATAAATATTTTCAAAGCGAGGGGAAGTGTTTAAAGGGTGATTAAGGACAGCATGTCTTTACTGCAATAATTTTTAAAAATTTTAAATATTCACTGTATATTTTGACCAACTCATGTATACCTGTAGAAAACAAAAATAAAGAAAAAAATATTCAATATGTGGATCTGGGACAAGCAACTTACAAAGGAAAACAAGATAAAATCAAATCCTTTCCTCACATCTGCAAAAAGCCATCATTTCCAACTGAATCAAAGATCTAAATAGGCATGAAGTATTCATAATATTCTTAAATAAAATAAAACCTCAGAGAGTATCTTTAAGACACAGAAATAAGAAAAGATATATTGAACCACACGAAAAGTACAAACAAGATTGATAAACTTTACTATAACTTTAGAACAGAAGCTACCACAGGAAAAGTGAAAAGACCACCACAGAGAAAGAAGGTCTATGTCAAGATTATGATTGATGAAGGATTCAGAGCTACAATATGTAAAGAATATCTACAAATCAACAAGGGTGAGAAGTGGACATATAGGTCAAAGAGTCAAAAGACAGAGAAAGCGACCAGGACAAACATCACTACCTCCTCAGGAACCAAGGAAGTGAAAATGAAAGCAGTTAATGAAAGCAGAAAGCAACAGCTTGGCCAAAAAGGGAAGTTTGCAAGTGTTAAATACGGACAACACTGGCGAGCAGGAATTCTTGGACATCTCCATCACCGCTGTGTGTGGAGAAGGAAGAACAGGGCGAGGGCCAAAGTGCTCTGTCCGCTGATAAAGGGGTTTCTGCAGTCGCTCTGTCCATGACCTCTATTATATTCCATTGGCCACCGCTGTGTCATGTTGTTACCACCCCTCAAGGGAGGCTGGGAACACCAACAAATTGCCCAAACCATGCCTTCGACGATAAGAAAGCCAAGGGATTCGGTCTCTGCCACACCCCATGGTGCCCTTTCTACTGTATTAGTTGTGGCCAGAGACAGATTGAAAACATCTGCTGAACACATAGGTGTTCCTGCCCTTGGTCCCCAGTCCTGCTGGCATCGCCATCCTTGGCAGATGCAGCCTGCTGATTTTTGCCAGTGTCCACACCAGTGAACTCCTAAATCTTTGCTTACACCCAATAGACCTCGGGGAAATGCCAGGGAGGCATCAAAAGCCTGTCAGAGCTGCACATGAGAGAGAGGATTTGCAGTGACAACAGGGTGACAAAACTACAAGCCGGAGCAAAGAAATCTGCAGCGAAGACTGCAGAGTGGCCCAGGGTCTCTGGCCTGGGCTTCAGTCTCGGGCCTTGGTTGTTCTGTACCCAGCATCCATTCACCCTGCTCTGGGTACCATAATGTCTTTTGCCGAGGAGAGACTTTTGATTGTGGATTTATTCTACTGGCCACAGGTAGGGCATGTGACCCAGAACAAACCAATCAGCCCTGGGTCTCATTGACCGGTCAGGGATGGTCATCTAATGAGGCTCTTGCTAGGGAATGCTGGGAAAAATTTCCTGCACTTCTCTCGTGGACAGGAGGTTCCCGCTGCTGCTCCCATCTTGTGCGCTCAAGTAGAGAGCCGGGCAGGGAATCAACAGAGCCCAGGAGGACATGAGGACATGAGGACATGAGGACAGAGGGACCAAGTCCTGGGCCCCGAGACCATGGTCCAGAACAAGACTTTACCCCCCGACTTCCTATTCACAAGCCAATAAATTTTGACTCAATCCACTTTGAGTTGGGTTTTCTTCCCCAGCAAATGACTCCCAAACATTACAAGGCCCAAGCTCCAGGACAACGGATGCCTGCCCTTGATGGCTATGGCGCAGGCTGCCCATCAGAGGCAGACGCCAGTCCTCAGCATCACAGCCGGGCTGTCCCTCTTTCTGTCCACTGTGGTGTGATGGGTTTAATTTATTGTAGGAAACCCTTAAAGGCGTAGGCGCTTTTGGAGAGCCCGTGACAATAGGCATAAAGCACGCATTTAACCGGTCTGAATGGAGGCTAGATTTACTGTCTGGGCTAGACGGGATTTTTGTCCGCAAGTCATCTCGGAGTACATTGGCCACTAAAGATCTCAACAGAAGACGAAGATGGAACAAAGGAAGTAAATTTTAAAAGGAACTTTGTCAAGGAGTTTTAGATGCCCACCAGATAGAAAACCACGCTGGCCTCACCCAAACGACTGCTGGGACTGCCCGGCGGTTGGGGATCAGAGGGAGATATACTAATGAAGTCGTTTCGATGCACGTTTGATGGACCCCGGAGAATGGGGCCAATTTCATACAAGCCTGCAGCAAGGTTAAGGAATCAAAGAAGGTGGCCGTCAGATTTGCTGCCGGGGACAAGGCTCCATTGTCGGGCTGCCTTTTCCAGTGTGAAGTGTGGTTTTAACTACAGTGTTTATCAATGTGTACTTCCCAGCCTAGCCCAGTCGACTGGGCCTGCAGAATTTATGACCAGGAACAAACCTCTTAGAGGGGAAAAGAAAACAGCTCCTACCAGCTGGGAAAGGTCTGTTGATAGGGCCCGGGGGAGTTGCATTAAGCGGGCTGGGCCCAGCCAGCACCATGGGGGGTGGGCGGCCAGCATTGGCAAAGCCAGAGGCCTAGCGCCGCAGATGGAAGGGTCCTGCCTTTCGAGAACAATCAGAGGAGGAAGGAGGCCTGAGAGCCCTCTGAGGCCCCCTGACAGCTTTCAAAGTGGCTTGTCTCATTCTTGTCTCCCCAAGACAATTTGAATCTGGGCCCCTCGAGGCTGAATTCCCCTGGGAGCCTCGGTGCTGCCAGTTGCTGGCTGGAGACTGAGAAATTTGCAGGTGCTCAGAGTGACCAGCGGGGACACTGTTGGTAAGACTGACATTTGTGATCAGCCCCCTCCCCGGCTCAGAGATACGGTGCCCTCTCCACACCTCCGTGTGGCAACCACAACCTGGATGCTCAGTCAGGGCCCTCGGGGCAAAGCCTGGAGGGCCCCAGTTCCCTGTCCCTGGCCTTGTGCAGGCACAACTCCCCTCCCTGCAAGCAGACCCTGGAGCAGCGTCCTGGCCTTGGTAGAGCTCGGCCTTCGTCAGCTGAGATGGCCCAGCCACAGCATCATCCCTAAGCTCTCGTGGCTGGGGCTTCGGCACCCCATGACAGACAGCACCCAGCCTAATACGTACGACCAAATAACAGTCAACACAGGAATCAGAACTGCCTGGCATTGGCAGAAGGATACGTACATCAATCAAGGAAACAGAACAGGGGTATGGAAATAAACCCACATAAATGTGCCCAGCCGATTATTGCCAAAGAAACAAAAGCAACTTCGTGGAGGAAAAGCAACATTCATAATAAAGAGTGCTGCGTCACTGGACTCCCACAGGCAACCCAGTGAGCCCCAACCTAAGTTTCAGACTTTGCATAAAAATCTACCCCTAATGGATCATGTGGATGTACACTGTATAACTTTTAGAAAACACATTGGAGAAAATCTTTAGGGTCTAGAACCAGACAGAGTGCCTAGACTTTGCACCCAAAGTACCATCTATAAAAAGAAAACTTGGTAAATTGATTTTAAAAACATAAAAACTTTTGCTCTGCCGAAGAACCCCAGGAAGAGGATGAAGAAAGACAACCTACAGTCTGGGAGAAAGAACCTGTGATGTACGTAGCCAACAAGGATGCTTGTGTCAACTCTAGGATGAATTCTCAATATTCGACAGTGGAAAGTCGGCAGTCCGGTTAGAAGCGGAACAAAAGACCTGAAGAGACCCTGACCCTTGGGAGCTCTCCCTGGGGCAAAGATCCCCACCCCATTCACCCCCGGGAAATGCAGGCCAAATCCACACAGAGAGAATCGCACTCCTTACCCAACAGAACAGCTAAAGTAAAAAATAAGGACATCGAATGCCTGGCGGGAGGCGGCAGAACAAGGTCATGCATCCGTGGCTGGTGAGGGTGTAAAATGGCACCACCATGCTGAAAATCAGTTTGGCAATGTCTTAAAAAAAAAATTATATATATACAGGTCGGGAGTATAACTCAGTGACAGCCTGTTGAGCATTTACGAGGCCCTGGACTTAACCCTCACACCAGTAATTAATTAATTAAAGATATAAATAAAGAAATAGCAATGACTATATGAGCCACCAATTGAATTTGTGAGCATTGAGCTCAAGAGGAATAAGGACATACATTCACAGGAAACCTGTATACAAATGTTTCTAACGGCTCTATTTGTAACAGGCACAAACTGGAAAACAAGCCAGATGTCCTTCCACAGGTGAATTATTAAACAAACTGTGGCATACTCATACCATGGAATATTACTCAGCAATAAAAAGGAGGGAACTATTGATACATACAACAACCCGGATGAATTTCTAAAGAATTATGCTGAGCCAAAAAAAAGCTAATGTATTGCCCTACTTCTATAACAGTCTTCAAATGGCAAATTCACAGACATGGATTAGTAACTGCCAGAGGTTAAAGATGAGATGAGGTGGCGACAGGTGGAAGACAGCTGGAACTATGAAAACACAGTGTGAGGGAGCCTTGTGGTGATGGAAATGTCCTACCAATTGGCAACAAATGGCTGCCAGTATCTCAGGCCTGATGTTCTCACTATTTTGCAGGATGTTGGGCTGGGGATGTGGCTCAATGTTAGAATGTTTGCCAATCTCCAGCACCAAAAAAGAAGGAAAAGGAGGCGAGGGCGGGGTAGGAGGAGAAGGAGGAGGTAGAAGAGGAAGAGGAGGAGGAGGAGGAAGCAGCCACCAGATGTCGCCATGGCGGGGGAACTGAGTAAAGTATTTAGGATATCTTCATATTATTTCTTACAACTATCTGTGAGTCTCTGCTGATCTCAGAATAAAATGTTTAATTTTTAAAAAGGCCAAAAAAAAAGAGAAAACTTACAAGAAATCGAAAAAGGTAATTAAAAACTTGAAAAGGCAAGCCACAGGGTGAAAGGAGAGACTCATAACACACCAACCAACAAAAGGCTTGTCATCGGGGTCGAGAAACGATTTCCAAAGGTCAGTAAGAAAAAGATAGATGCCTACTGTGTCGGGGAGTCTTGAAGGCTTGGCAAGCACCTCCCAACAGAGGGAGTCCATGCGGCCAACGGGAGGAAGAAGCAGTCAACATGGCTGACTCAACCTCAGGAGATACAGTTAAACCATATTTGCGGTATAACCACCAGAATAGCCAAAATGTTGGGCACCAACCACCGCAAACATCAGTGAGTGGGTTAAGGAGCTGCTCTCAGGCCTAGTGTTAGAAGGGAGAAAGAGTCAGGAGGCAGAGAATCAGGGGCAGCTTCCGCCGCAGCTCGATGGCCAAGATGCCCACCTTGCCACCCCTGGAGAATAGTGCCTGTGCTTACCAGAGGAGGGTGCTGGGGTGCTCACAGACATTTCATTGCTAACAGCCCAGTTTGGCAGGGCACAGTGGCACACGCCTGTAATCCCAGCATTCTGGGAGGCTGAGGCAGGAGGATTGCAAGTTTAAATCCAGCCTGTGCAACTTAGTGAGATCCTGTCTCAGAATAAAAATAAAAAGAGATGGAGATGTAGCTCAGTATGGGGGTCTCGGGTTCAATCTCCGGTACCATAAAAAGAAAAATCGCCCAGATCTGGGAGCAAATCAGATGTCCACCCAACAAGTGAATGAGTACACTAACTGGCAAATTCACACCCAGTGGGCTACTTAGCAGTTTTTATAAAAAAGAACAAATCTTTGATATACACCACCACTGGCATGAATCTCGAAAAGACTGTGCTGCTTGAAAGAAGACAATAGAAAGGGACCATGCCGAAGGAGCGCACCATGGAGAGGTTTGAAGACAGGCAGGAGCCAGCCTTGTGGCAGCACCCATGCTATCTGGGCTGACACTGCTCGACACCGGATGCCGGAGGCGGTCACTGGGGTGTGACATCAGTGGACTCCATGGAGCAGCCCCCGTGAGGAGTGAACACGTCACTTAGGTGTATGTTACAGCTCTATTTTAGAAACTTGTTTGCAGCCTTGTTAATGACTGGAGGACAGCAGAAGGCAGACGCTGAGCCCCGTGGTCAAGGAGACTCACCCAGGCGAGGACGAAGTTGACCGCTGAAACCACAAGGCCTCCAGGGCCCTGAGGCGCCCCAGTGGAAGGAGCACCCTGAGGATTCTGGGTAGAACTCCCACCCCACGCCGGGGAAGGCCAGGCAGCACCCCCAGGCCTGCGGCAGGGCCCCGGCAGCCCCTGGGGCTTGGCCTGAACTTGTGCACCAGGATGAGGCCAGGGTGGGGAGACAGCCCACTGGGGCCCTGGGTGGCCCCGCCGGCGGGAAAGGGCACCGTGGGAAGGTGAGGAAGAGCCAGTCCCGGGAGGAAAACTCCAGGGCTGCCCTGGGCTGCCCTTCTGCTGGCACGGAGCTGACAGCTAATAAACTGGCTGTGGTACAGTGAATTCCCAGGGCAGGAGACGATCCATGGCTCAGCTCCATTCCCGGGGAGTCGCTCTGGGAATTGACTCCCAGATTGATTCATGATCGGACTTTGTGAAAGAGTTGACCAAGCATCTCTGACAAATGAAATTCCGGGTTCAGATCCTGGCCCTGCTTCTCAATAGCTGTGCAACTTCAGGTAAATCGCTTAACCTCTCTGAGTCTCCATTTTGCCAACTAAAAAAATTAGGATGATAATGCCCACTAGTCCCTAAGATCGGACAGAGTGATATGCATAGAGCTCTCTGATCAGCGCCTGGGCTGCTGTAGTAAATCCAGGGACAATTGGTGGGCTGGGTAGGGCTCTGCCCTGTCTGGGTCTGACCTCCCAGAGCTGTCACATGGTGCCACCTGTGGCTCCTAAGCACTTACACATGTTGAATTTAGGTGCATCAGATGTCACATTGAGATGCATTAGATGTCAAAGACTTTTTTTCCCAGTGCTGGAGACTGGATCCCGGGCAGCACACATGCTAGCTGTGTCCTGCACCACTGGGCCTGAACCCTTTTTAATTTTTATTTTGACACAGGGTCTCAGCAAGTTGCCCAAGCTGGCTTCAAACTTGCAATCCTCCTGCCTTAGCCTCCTGAGTGCTGGGATTACAAGTGGGTGCTACAGCCCCAACTTTTATTTTTTTTAGTACAACTACAGGAAGATCTAACACTATCCTAAGCGGTTCGCATTGGCAATTCATTCATCTTATTTTCTACAGCACGGCTCAGCCCCACACACCTTGGTCTTTGACATCCTGGCTCCCCTGGGCCTGGAACCCCCAGTTTGCCCCATTCGAGGCCCTTTCCCTCACCCATAAGAACCCCAACTCTGGAACTGCTCCCATCTCCTCCAGTCTCATCCCAGGCATCTAGCAGCCCCATTTCTGGTGGAAACTGGGTGTCATCCTGGGAAGGAGGGTGTGGTGTGAGCAGGAGAGAAGAATGCAGTGCCCTGCGGGTGCCTGGGGGTGAGCACAGCCCCCATCTTCCTGCCCCTCAAGTTGCAGAGTACAGAGCACAGTCTCCAAGTGGGAGGAACCTGCTAGGTCAGCCGGGCCAAAGGAAGGAAGGGGCCTTGTGGGAACAGCTCAGTGGTTAAGGAGCTGGAAGTCAAAGCTGAGGACCACGGCCACTGCTCCTCAGCCCCAGCTCCATGGCCATCAGGTGCTCTCCGGCCTGCCCACCCCTGCTTCTCTCGGTCCCCTGAGACATTTAGAGCCATCGAGGCAGGCCAGGGTGCACCACAGAAAGAATGCCCAGCTGCTGCCTTCAAGGTCTGGTAAGTCAGGTGGGTACCTGGGGGCCCCCAGGGATGGGGGGTACATAGAGCCACAGCCTGCAGGTGCAGCTTCTCAGGGAGGGTGGAGATAGCTGTGCGCCCAGACACGGGGAACTGCAGAGGCTTCAGGGAGACAAGCCCCAAGCCGGGAGGACTGGCGATGGGGCCGGGACAGGAAACCAGGCCGATGCTGCCTCTGCCTGCCGCCCTGAGGGCCCTTCCTGCTCCGGCCAGAGTGTGCAAAGCCACTGTGGGGTGTATGGAGAGGGTGCCATGTCCTCACCCAGCACTCACCTGACTCTTCTGGACTTCTACCCCTTCCCACATCCTGTCTTGCTGTCTGCCTCTCTGTGGACAACCTTCGGTTCAAGGGACTTGGGTTGGAATCCCAGCTCCAGCCCTCACTATCTGTGTGAGCTCAGGCAAATTACTTTACCTCTCTGCCTCTGCTTCTTCAGCTGCCCCACAGGAAAAATAGAGGCGCCTGCTACCTTTCTGGGCTGCCCAAGGGTCAGATGAACCAGCATACCAGTTAAATCACACCAGCCTAAGAAGTCCAAAAACATTAGCTGTTGCTGCCCTGATCGGTGTTTTTGTGGCTTTTCTAGGGCAGCTCCACTAGGCCATGTCACACCTCCTGTACTAGCTGTCTATGCTGCGTAACAAAGCATCAGAAGTTGCACACTGTGTAGGCCAGGAGGGGGTCTCCCGCGGCTGTGTCGGGGGTCTACGGGCTGCGTCTCCACCCTGAAGTTTAGCCCCTGGGAGACTCTGCTCCATGTGCACTCCTGCTGTGGGCAGGATTTGTGTCCCCGTGCACGTGGCACTGAGGACCCTGACTCTTTTGAACCAGAGGCTGGGGGCCACCACGGCCCCTCGGGGAGGCCTGCAGTTCCTCGCCGTGTGGACTTCTGCAAGCCCAGGCCAGTCCGGTGCAGGACCGGGCCCAGCACAGCGCAGCACATCCATCACCTTCACCAGCTCTGTCTGTCCACAGAAGTCACAGGTCCCAAGCACTCTCAGGAGAGAGGGTCCCGCAGGATTATAAATACCAGGTGGCCAGGCTCACAGGAGACTCCCTAAACTCCATGACTTACATCCCCTCCCTCTTTATCACCCCACCCGGGCTCTCATCCAAGGGAAAATCCTCGTCCCCTCAGAGCGATCCCGACCACATGCCGTGTGAGCACAGGAGACGCACTTCCCTCTCTGAGCCTCGTTCTCAGCTTCTGGGAATGGAGGTCCAGGACCATAGTGGACCCTTTTTACAGTCGCTGGACACATCTCGGGGGCACCAGCTATGTACCAGATGCAGAGATCGAGTGGGGGAGAGGCGGTCATGGACTGAATGTGTCCCCCTGAAACCCACGGGGGAAACCTTCTCCCTGCAGGTGTCGGGAGGCCCTGAGGCCTTGAGGGTGGAACCCTTGTGAATAGGGTTAGTGCTCTCATAGTAGCAGCCTGGCAGGCTCCCTGCCCCTCCACTTGTAAGCACTCGCCGGTGGACGGAAGGTGCCCTCTGGAACCAGGAAGTGGCCCCCAGCTCTGAATCTGTTGGTCTCTTGGTTTGAACTCCCAGCCTCTGGCCCAAGAGAAGTAAGCATCTGTTGTTCGCAAGCCCCCAGCACAGGGTACTTTGTCCTTGGCCCAGACAGACTAAGACAAGGACATGGAGTTCCCTGGGTAAGCGCAGAAGCCCTGTCTGTGAGAGCAACACGAGGACCCTACAGAGCAGGCGGTGGCTGGTCCCGAGCCCCAGTTCTCTCCACCCCGAGCTCGCCAGACTGGTGGACACTGAGGCAGAGCCCGAGGGGCCTGCGTGATGCAACCCACGTGGACACGAGTTTCTCGAGGAAAACTGTTTAGTCAACAGGAACTCAGAAGAGCACAGGACTCCTCTCCATCCTACCTCCCTGGTGCCTCCATTTCCCCATCTGTGCAGGCAGGAGGTCCAGCCCTGATGCTCTCTGAGGTCTTTATTGACCTGCACTCGCCGGATGGATGGAAAAAAGGAACAAAGCGCCATGGATGGAGCTTGTGGATTCCCGAGCTGTAACTGGGCCCTGGGCCAGAGGACACCGCCGGACTCCGTGGGCAAACAGATGGGCACGGTCAAATGAGCTGCTTGGCACGGGCAGGCCAGACGAGGCTGGGCTGGCTGGCACCAGGCAGGACGGCCCCTGGTCAGCCTGGGTGGCAGGGAACCATCTGCAGGACAAGGTGTGCCGGGGAAGCCCTCTGCTTCCCACCTCGGGCTCTCTCCAGGAACGAGGGCCTGTGTCCCTGAGCGACCCTGCCAGGCTCAGGACCAGGGCTGTGAGAGTTGGCAGCTCATGAAAGTGCGCAGCAGGGCACAGGTCTGTGGAGGCCGAGCCAGCCACCAGCCAGGCTGCCCCAGGCCCACTGTGCTCACTCAGCCTGAAGCCCAGACTGTACCAGCCTCAGACAGGAGTCAGGGCTCAGCGGGAGGCAGAGAAAGACTGATGCACAGGCCCTACAGTTTCAAGCCCCAGCCCTTAACTCCCCAGAATTATTTTCCGCAAGACATTTCCTCCACCTGATCCTCACTTTCTCCATCTATAAAGTGGGTATGATGCTGTGTCTTGCTCTTATAGATCGCAGGACCTCTACCTTACAGGAAGCTTTGGCTAAAAGATAACTACACGAACTGATGATACGAAAAGGAAAAGCAGATCGGACCCATTCCTTCAAGAATTGGAGTCCAACCTGAACCCTAGGAAAGATGCCTGTAAAGAAATTCCTGATCCTCCCCAGGCTTTTGGAAGAAATGACCTACATCCCCCACCGGGCACCATGGGGGCAGCCCCACCTTGAGAGACTTAGCATGTCCTCATCAGAATCCAGGCAGTTTTCCTATCGGAAAGTTTTCATTATCTTTAAATCCGACTCTGGGGGTATGAAAGTCCCAAATTTAGGCTCTGTGACTCACGAGCCGTCGGCAGGGAGATGCTGTTGGGACTTGAATGAGGGCGGGCGGCAGGGATTTCCAAAGACCCGGTGGGTTTCTTTAAGCCGCTCAAAGGTTCTCATTTCACAACCAGCTGACGAGTGCATAAAGGAGCGACATTTTTCCCAAGGAAACGGCTCACCCAGCCAGGGCGAGGCTAATCGCCCCACAAACGCCTTTGATCCCGCCTGGGGCTTGCTGCCGGAGCCCCGCGGGGCAGGAGGGAGGGTGCCCATTCCCTCCTGGCGACCAAGGTGTTTGTTTCTCTGGGTTCCTAACCGACGCGCCGTGGGCAGCTGATTTTCTTGGCCATTTGCAAGGCCAAGACGTGCCCTGGGTAACCTGAGGGACCGCGGCAGGCCCCAGGACCAGGCGCCAGGCTCCAGGAGCAGTCCCACGGCTCATGACCACTTTCGCCCACTCCATGAGGGACGGTCACAAGCGCCCCGCAGGCTGGGCTCAGCCTCCAGAGCTTGATGGAGAGCTCACTGCCGCTGCAAAGATGGATTCTTACGCCTGTTTGCAATGGGGAAACTGAGGCTCAGGGATGAAACGATAGACCCAAATCTCACTCCTTCAAAGTGGGAAAGCCTAGATTTAAACCCGGAGCTGTCTGCCCCTAAATCACTCTCCTGCCTTGTCATTATAAATTACCAAGGCAGCATCGACCACAGGCTGTCACAGCCCAAGCACGATCCCAGGCCCAAAAGAACTTGAAACCTGAGAATTTAAATGAATGAATGAACAAAGAAATGAGGAGACTCTGACTGTAAATTGATTGGATTCATTGTCCTGCCTGTTTTAAATCGGCATAATCTCAAAAATGTCTCCTTGTGCTTTGAGATCTGCCCGAGTGTGAGGAAAGGGCTTGGACAGGTGACATATTTTGGGGACCAGGCCCAGAAAGGGGACCAGGATGGGATAAGACAGGGCAGGAGGATGAGCCAATCCAACCTGGTACTGCTATGGGCACCCAGGGCGTCCATGTAGACAGTGCCTCCCAGGTGTCTGCCCAAGAGAAAGAAGAAGGAGTCTTTGCCCACTATCTCCATCGCTGTGGTCTGGGAGGTGCTGTCAGACTCTACCTGCACGCAGCCAGCTGGCTCAGGGGTCTGGGCTCATGGGAAGGGGCTGCAGTGATGGTGAGACAGAGTGAGCAGGACACAGGAGTGGCCAACACAGGGCACACGGGGGCCTTTGCTCATGCGGTCTTGATATATGCTAAGCCAAGCTTGGAAATAAACATTTGGATAGATGGATGGACGTGTGTGGGGGGGTTGTATATATGTATATATATGAACATATATGTATGAACATGTGTGTATATATGAACATATGTGTATATATACACACGTACATGTGTATGTACACGTATATATGGATGGGTGGGCAGACAGGTGTGTGTGTGTGTGTATATATATATATATATGAGTAGATAGATCAACGAATGAGTAGGTAGTTGGATGGATGGATGAGCAGGTGGTGGGTGGATGGATGATGGACAGATGAATGAATGGATCTGTAGGTGGGTGGTGGAGCCCAGATTCCTTGCATTGTTAATAGCCCAGCCACCTCTTCTCTGGGAACAGGTCCAACAAACAAGATGAGTTCCCGAGCCAGGCTGGAGCTGGAAAACGGGCCTGACACCCTGAGACGAGCCTTTGTGTCTGATGAAGCAGGGAAGCTGGGAGGTGGTGTGGCTCCTGACCGGGACACACAAGCTGTCTGCCGGTGGCCCTGTGGGAGAGCTGCCCATTCTGGAGTTCAGAGCAGATGGCCTCCCTCTGGGCTGTCTGGATGACCCTGGGTAGGTCATTCAATTGCTCCAAGTCTTGGTTTTCTCATATGAAAATGACTGCCATAGGCGCTCCCACCCTCGGCCATCTCTGCAGCAGCCGTGTCCGTCTGGAGAAACAGTCACTCTGGGGTAAACCTGGGTGAGGAAGCCGGGTCTCCAAGTGCAGGAGGGTCTCTGAGATCCCAAGGCCTCATCCGGCCTAGAACATCCACAGAAGTCGTGGCTAAGGAGCAGGATGGGAGCCCAATTGTGACCCCCGAAAGGACGCACACTGCTCCAAGATGCACATGGGATCTTTAGGAACCCCCCGAGGTCCACTGTAAGACTCGGCTCCTCCTGCATTCTGAGAACCCCTCCAGATGTTGACCATCTGTGGGTAGAAGGTAGCAAGACATACCAAGACGTACCATCTGGGGCATCCTCAGAAAGTGGGGTGAGCTATCCACTCCACTCCCAAATGGAATACGCAAAGGCCCTTGTGAACAAGGGGCCAAAATCCATCCTCCATCAAGGCAGAAAAGGGTGAAAGAGGGATGAATTTGTTTGGTCGGGTGATCAGTTGGAGGGTAACTGGTCCATTAGCTGCACCGATTTATAAGTTCCTCAGTCAGTGGTGTATCTGGCAGCTGGAACAGTAATAATCTCCACCTGAGATCCCATCTCCGCCCCCCTCTTTGGAGTCATCTTTCCCCAGGCCAGATGAAAACACATAGCTTCCAGTGATCCCCACTATCCACAGAGCAAGGCCTAATGGCCCCCTGGATAATCGCATCTTCCTGCCATGGAGCCCATGTCCCCTGGCCTCTCAGGCTCTACTGCCACCCCTTCTCCAGCTGCCCTGGAGGGTATCCCTATGCCAGCCCCACCCACTCAGTCCCCTCGGCCCACACCTCCTACCTTTCACTCACATGCATTTGAATATTGCTTGTAGAGCAAAAGTCACACTTGCGAGGAGTGTGTCAGGATACCGGGAACATGGCAACCATTCATGTCATTTTTACCGAAAAAAAAAAAATCAGTATATACAAAACTCAAAATATATACACAGTTTGATCCCAGTTCTTTGGGTTTTTCAAGTGTGGACATGCACAGAAGACTAGAAACAGAAATCCCTGACATTGCACATAACTGTCCTGCCCAGTCAGAGCGACCTCAGCCATGAGTGTGGGCCTCCATAGTGATATAAGCAGGGGACAGCAGGTGAAGGGAGTGGCCATATCCCAGGCTTCCAAGCAGAGCTTTGGGCTGGAGCCTGGAGCCTCAGGGTTCTGGTGAAAGGGAGAGATGAACTGAGAGCCTCTCACTGCCCCCCTCTGTCAGTCACATTTGGGACAGTGGTTGGGACAGAGACAAGGAGAGCAGGCAGAAGGCAGCACCCATGCCAGCCAAGTCGAGTTTTACTGTGGCACTGTGTGGTGTCCCACAGGGACAGCCGGCCGGGAGTGAGGATGCCCCGGGGGACCAGAGCCCCTGGCAGAAGGGCGGCACATGGATCATCTTCTGGAGACAGCCCTGGCCGGGAGACACGGGTCCTAGTCACACGTGGAGTACAGCCACGACCAATATTTCACCGGGAGACTTCCTCCAGGAGGGGAGAGATGCCAAAGGTCCCTTTGTCTTAAAACACTAATGTTCAATTTTAAATTGGGTTGGGGGTGTGGGGGAGGGAAAGAAAGGAAGACGGGGGGCGGGAGTGCAGTCACTAAGTGTCATTCATACGCCACACACTGGGCCCTTCATCAGGCCCAAAACTCACCCTTGTGGCTGCGCAAAGATTTATTGAAGCCCCAGCATGGGCTCATTTATTTTCCTCCAAACTGATTTGAAAAGACCGTTTGCATCTGCCCTGGAGAAAAAAAAAAAGTGCATATTTGGCAAACTTTGTTTGAAAAATCTCCTTGTCCCCAAAGAGGTGGCTGTGTGCTGGGTGGGGAGCAGGGCTGTGTGTTGGGGAGGAGGCTGCGGTTCGGTTCTTCACTATGATCTGCTGGCCAAGAACATGAACTCAGACATCCTCTCCTGCACACTGGGGCCCTTGGCTCCGAGGCTGTCTGTGTTCAGGCAGCTGAGAAATGCAAAGAAAATTATAAAGCTTGGTGAGGAAAAGTGAACCATAAGAATTTCAACCGTCAGCTAGCTTTGAGAAAGAGGTAAAAGTTCTATTTGCTCCCTTCGGAAAAGAGAAATGTCATCCATGAACAAACTCTGACCCTTCTTCGTATCCTTAATATACAAAGAGCTCTTGTGGATCAATAAGAAAAAATGAGAATAGAAAAATAGGCAACAGATACATTTGGGTAATTCTTAAAAGGAAAATAGAGGCAGTGAACACAGATAACAGAATATTTAATTTCATCAGTCATCAAAGAAATACAACTTAAAACATAGACAACGGACATATCGCTTTGCAGTTACTAAATTGACCAAGATGCAAGAGAAGGGTGGTGAAATTTAGAGGGTGAGGTACCAGTGGTGGAGCCCCCCGTGCCCATTCTTTAGTGGCAGCCCTGGCCTCACACAGGCTTACGTCTCCTAGATGCAGGAATATGTGCCTGGAACAGGGCGTGGCTGTCAAGGGAGCCCGAGGTGTGAGAGGAAGCTGGGGTGGCAGGCCGCTGTGAGCCCTGCTGCTGGGGTACACAAGAGGGCAACCTCAGCCTCCTCCTTTCCACAGCCTCGCAGACTTGCTCCCTGGAGACTGCAGCAGCCCCACATGGCCACCCCAGGGCCACTCCCACCTGGGAACGATAGCATCAGAACATTGGCACTGGGGACGACAGAGAACATGTGGCCAAGCTTCAGTTGACAGTGGGGGAAACTGAGGGCACAGCTGTTAACAGGCATTCTCAGCCACTGGGCTCCTCCCTCGGTGTGACCCTCGTGGTCATGTGAATGTGCTGGTCACACTGCTAACTCAAGTGGTTCACGGCTGTGGGGCGCTGGGGCACAGACAGGGCTCCTGGGGGAAAGGGCGCCTTGTTGGGACAGGAGAGCCTGGTAAGGGACAGCCCTAGTGGTGGGCTTCCTGAAGGAGGAGACGGGCACATGGGAAGGGCAAGGAGGGAGGATACCGGGGTGTGGGGCACACTATCCATCAGAGCAGCGCCCCACAGTGACCCCACACAGCACGTTATCTCGAGCTCCTGCCAAGACAGCTGGCAGAGGACTCCCTGTCTCCTGGTAGCTGCATCGTGATGCCCTCACTGGGAGCCAGGCATTGTGGATCCTCTCCCTTCATCTTCACAGAGTCTCATCAGACCCGTTTCACAGATGCACAGACTGAGGCACAGAGAGCAAGGATGTCTGCAAGAAAGGGGAGTTAGGAAGGACCTGCATGCCTCCAGAGGGCTGTCTCCAGCCCGATGTCCTGTCTTGACATCTCTGCCCCTGCCCAGAGTGGCCTCCTGATGTCACCTATAGGCCCCTGGTCCAGGCTTGGCGTGAGAACACACCTGTGCCCTCCTTTTCCCCATCACCTGGCTTTGTGTGCCCATCCCTCAGGAAACTTCCATTCCTGGTGGTCCTCATGCAGGAAGCCTGCCTGGGTAGTGCCCACCGAGGAGCTGTTGCTCTGGGGCATGTGCCTGGGAACACTAGGGGCGCATAATAATTGCTCGGTGACTGACTGAAGATAACTCTGCCATGGGTCAGAGGTGGGGCAAAGCACACCTAAGCGCAGGTGTCCCCCAGGGCACAGGAGGGGAGGACGGCTGGGCCAGCACCATGTGCATATGGAAGGAGGGGTGAGCTGGCTGTGCCCGCCCTCCTGCCTGCTGGGGATGGCAATTTATTCATTGCCGAGTTGCCCAGTGGCCAGTGACCAAACACCAGAAGTGGAGCCTTCTGCGGGGTCTCAGGTAGGGGGCGCCGCTCCCCCTGTGGCTCACCAGGGTCCCAGATACATGCCTGAGGAAGAACATGGTGCTAAGAAAACACTTTGCCACCCTCGGGTGGATGGGTGAGCAAGATGGGCCCCAGTGGCACAGTGGACCCTTCCTTAGTCTCAGAAAGGAAGGAGCTCTACTTTAGGCATAGTGCTGTGCTCCTGTGATCCCAGCACTCTGGGGAGGCTGAGGCAGGAAGATCACAAGTTCAAGCCCAGCCTGAGCAACTTAGCAAGGACTTGTCTCAAAAAAAAAATTTTTTTTAAATCCTGGGAATGTAGCTCAATGCAAAGGCCCCAGGTTCTAGCCCCAGTACCACAAAAGACAAAAAGAAAAAAGAAAAGAAGAAATAAAAGGAAGGTGGGGAGGAAATTCTGACACCCACTACAGCATGGATGGACCCAGAGGACTCATGCTAAGTGACATATACCAGCCTCACAAGGAGAAAAACGACCTAACTGTACTTCTTTGAGGTCCAGAGACAGAAAGGGGACAAGGGACCACCATGACTTGAAACATGCAGCGCTTTGCCACAGATGACGAAGTTTTAGGTCTTGACAGGGACTATGGATGGCTACATAACATGATGAATGTGTTTAATACCACTGAGCCGAACACCTAGAAATGCTTAGAATGACAGATAGTGTGATATGTCAAATTTTACCACAATTTAAAAAAAATAATACAAGATCTCTGGCCTCAAACTGGCCTCCCCCAGGAGGAGCTGTGTGGCTTGGGGGTTGCCTGACCTCTCTGCTGTGTGCTGCCTCCCAGGGCTCCTGGGCCACACACCCACGCCCTACCATCTTGTCTGATGACCCCAGGGACCCATAACTTTGACACGGGCTCCCAGGACCAGATGTCAGTCCTGGCAGCATCACTGGGCCTTCCCTCCACACCTCTGCGCCTCGGCCGCTCACTGTCAGATAGAAGGCTTAGTGCCTGCCCCCCAACTCACAGTGCTGGCAGGAGTTTTGGGATCCATGAGAAGCTCCTGGACTGGGGACTGCACCTCCCTCGGGCCGCATGTCCTGGGAAGCCCACACAGCCCCCTTGCTGCAGGCCAGCCCTGCCCTGCCCGGTCTGCCCTCCTCCCCCAGGACAGGCAGCTGGCCTGCTCACCTCCCGCATACAGTCGGCGCTTACCGTGTGCTGATTGCACACACCAGTATCTTCTTCACTGAGTGCACACTGACCTCAGACCCAAAAGTGCCCTGAGGTTCCCAGAGGAAGCCCGGCATTCTGGAAAAGCAGGGCCTCCCTCTCCAGGGGGAAGGCAGGCTTCCCAAAAGGGGGAGATGGTCTCCCCGTCTCCAGGTACTAAAGTGCTCAGGACTCAGAGTCTCCTTCTCAGAATAGGCAATAGCCTTTGAAAGAGAGTGACTCAAAAACAGAGAGAGTAGCAGGTAGGGGGACCCACACCTGTAATCCCAGCACTCTGGGAGGCTGAGGCAGGAGGAGAGAAAGTTCAAGCTCAGTCTGGGCAACACAGTGAGACCCTGTGTCAGAAAGTGGGCTGAGGAAGTAGGTCAGTGCCAAGTCCCTGGGTTCAATCCCTGGAGCTACCAAAAAAAAAAAAAAATCTCTGGGGGAGAGAGAGACACACACAGACAGAGAGACACACACAGACAGAGTCAGGGAGACACAGTGAGAGACAAACACAGAGAAAGAGAGAGAGACAGAGAAACCAGAATGAGCTACAGGACCCACCCATCAACATGTGCTTCCCCGTGTTATTAAAACCCTTTGTCTTTACAGCTCTGGAAATTAGGAGCCCCCAGACCCAGACCTTCTGCATCAGTATTCATGACATCTGTCTTTTCCTATAAAACGCCCTGAATGAAACCTCCCCCGGCAGAAAACGGCTCTCTCCTCTCCACCGCTCTTTCTTTCCCCTTCAAAACAGATTGCAGGACAGATGATTGCATTGTTTGTCCTATTTCCATCTGAAAACTGGCCTCCGTGCTGGCCACTGGGCGCCCCTATTAAGGTCCGGGCACCGCGGGGCCACGTGGGGTGGCCAGGCCTCTGTCTCCCGCTCCCTGGGGCCCTTCCTTCGGAAGAGGGAAAAGGGCCCGGCAGACAAAGGTGCGGGACATAAATTAAGCCCCGGCTTTTTAAGTTCAAACTGAATTTTCTTTATTTTTCCACAGCTGTCAGAGGAACCGGGTAGAAATCCAGTAATGCATGTTTAATGTATTAAAAAGGAAGGGAAAAAAGCAAAGCGTCCGCCCGATGTTCCGGCCGCCGACTTGCATTGGGGACATTATCTCGGGCCAGTGGACTCTGAGCAAGTCAAGTGTGGAGATGTGGACAGGGGCCAGAGACCCCCCACCCACGGCTGTCATATCGCTGAAGGCCCACTTTTCATAGCTGGACAGGGGCAGGAGGGGGACAAACATCTCGCCGCCGAGCCCAGAGCAGCCGCCAAATGGGCCCACTCCTCCAAGGCTGGCTGGTTGGCGCTGCGGGTCTGGCACCCAGACTGCAGGGCCATGTGGATGTGCTGCCTCACCAGCCCTGGCTGAGCTTCGTCTGGCCTGCTTCTGGGTCCTTCCTCAGGCCTGCCACAGCCCTACAGGGTCAACAGAGGACACAGGGCAGCTTGGCATCCCAATCCTGGCCACTAGGACCTGTGGCCTTGAGCAGGTGGTCAGTGTCTCTGTGTCTTGCACCTATCTGGAAGTAGAAAAGACACTGCTCGGCATGGCCATTGTCACCACCATTATGATTACCATTATTCCCATGAGGCACCTGGCTCAGAGGACAGAGGAAGAGGAGATAGTATGTCCTCACCCTTGGAGCAGGGACCCCTAACCTGCTAGCCCCCCAGCACACTGGGCTCCAAAATCAGCTTCTCCCCTGTCAGGAAGGAGGCCTTAGGGAACCCGCAGCCCCCTACAGCGCATCTTTTGTTCCTCTACCCCAGACTCACCGGCCACTGGCCCCCAAGAATCACTGTCAGTGGTGGGGGGCTCTACCTCACCAAGTTCAAAGCAATCTTCCCAAAGCAGGCTGTCCCAGCGTCCCCCAACAGCACAGTCCAATTACTCTACCAAGAAGAGAGGACACTTGGAGCACGCCAGGGGACCCCAGCACTGGCTCGTTTGGGGAAGGTGTAGTAGTTACTTTTCTAGAGCCAATGGTTTGCAAGAGAGCAGATTTAATACAGGACATTTACAAGTTACAGTATTCACACAAGCCAAATGCAGGCAGAGTGCAGAACATCCACTATGCACTGGAGAGCCGAAAGATCCAGTCAAGGGCTGGGAGCCCACGGCACTGTCCCGTGTACACCTGTGTCTGCACTAAAAGGTTGAAAAAATCTATACTGGAACCAGGATATGACACTCACAGCAAAGATGAAGACCAGAGCTCCCCCGAAGCAACAGCAGCCGTCCCCGACAACAGCAAGACCCCGAGCTCCTTCCTCGAAGAGAACAGCCAGCCGAGTTCCCTCATGGAGAATCAACCGCAACAGAGCTTCTCCTGGGAAACAGCTGGCCCCTATCTTCTGCTCCCCTTCCCCTTTACGTTGTGTCAGTAATAATCTTCAGGTGGATCCTCTACGCCCAGAATCGCACCAACTCAGTTCAGCTGGGCGTTCCTGCGCAAGCTGACCATAATAAGTCCACCACAGAGGGTCTCATTAGCACCCCCATCATCTAGATAAGAAGGCCGAGGCTGAGGGGAACCAAGTGGCCAGTCTGCTGCTCTGGGGTTTGGCTCTGAGATCTGAGTCCCCAGCTGTTTCCTCTCAGCTTGCCTGGAGTTAGATGAGACAATTTGCCATCCAAGGCTAGTTCTTTACCTGTCACCCACTAAGGCGGAGGGGTCCCACCTGCCTTTGGGCACCGGGTCAAAGGCTCCCACTGATGCCCAGAGGAGAGAGTGCCCTGCAACACCAAAGCTACCTGCAAGCCAAGCCGCCTTTCCCCCTCCCAGCAGCAGCTCAAACAGCAGCTTCCGGCGCCCCAGCAAGTGAACGGTTCCTGCTCCGAAACACCCATCAACCAGGCTGTCAAGCTGTTGAAATCCCTCGTGACAGCCAGATTAAACAGTGCTCCCAGCAGCCCTGTGACACAGCCAATGGGGCCTGGAGGAAGAGATGTTTCTTCCCTTCCTGGCCCCTGCCAACCTCGTGCCCCCGCCTGGCACAGACATGGTAGAGGGAGCTCCTTTGGGCAGCCCAGAAGGGCTGTGAGTCCAGCCCCACGCCCAGCACCAGCCTCCCACCCAAGTCTCTTGAGGGCCCGAAAGCCCAGGACTCAAACCAGGGACCCAGCTCTGCCCAGGACAGACATGCAACTTCAGGAAAGCCTCCCTTCCTCCTGGACTTCCACCTCACCATCTGCAAAATGGGCCATGTGCCCCGAGTGCCATCACCCCATAAATCACTGTGATTCTCAGCAGAT
>PVJO010007644.1:0-80731 GCA_004026905.1 Hystrix cristata
AAAAAAAAAAAAAGAAATGGACCTCAAATATTCTTTTCCTAAAGGAAGATGCAGAATAGGGAATATGTATTAGTGAAGGGTGTTTGAATCACTCCTTAAAACCGAGTGTTCTTTAATTCACCATAACACAGAATCAAACATTTACTTACTCTATTTGACAATCAAGAGGTGTTTTATTTATTTATTTGGTGCTGGGAATCGAACTCAGGACCTTGTGCTTGCTATGCAAGCACTCTAACCACTGAGCTAAATCCCCAGTCCTTAGCTATTTAATAACACAGAAAACATTGTATGTTTAAAGATCCAAAAAAAACAACCACTTCCTTTAAACATAGATACATTTGTTCCTTACTTCAAAATATGACTTTGAAAGACTAGCAATGCCTCTGTTAAAGATGACTTAACTACCCAGGGATAGCATGAAGGCATGAAGTACTGTAGTTAATGACATCCTACAAAGATACTTCGGAAGCTATAGTTTCTTAATTTGGTGGGGGGGGTAGAAGGTGAGTGGCAAGTTATACAAAACAATGAAAATCTGAAAAAAAAATCTGTGAACTGCATTCCCAGAAAAATGTACATACGTGGGTCATATTTTTGCATATAATTTTAGTTAAGTCATCAGTAAGATACACCATGTACAGGTACAAATTTCTTATGATGACTGTTATCATTATGTATATCTAAAATGTACCACTAAAATAAAATTTAAATACATAAATAAATATTGCAGAGAGGTTAAAAAAAATAATAATTTTAGTTAAGTCATGGAACCATACTTGTGTCCCTGGATATCTAAAACCTATTAGTGAACTCCAACTAAGCTCTGTTCCTGAGTTTTTAAAAATGTATGAATTTAAAGGAGTTTAGACCCTAAAGCCATGTAAAAATCATGTAATACAAACTCCTGATGAAAAAAACAAAGACTAGTGACCAAGAAAGATGAAAAGAATTACATAAGGCCCCATTGCATTTAAGGACAGAGAAGTACCCAACCAGTACGAGAATTGAATCAAATTTCTCCATAAGGTCAAAATTAAATCTAACCCTTAAATTTGATTCAGTTCTCATCCAATTCAGTTTGCAACCAGAATTGTATTTTTTTTTGGTACCGGGAATCGAACTCAGGGCCTCATGCTTGCGAGGCAAACACTCTAACCACTGAGCTAAATCCCCAGCCCGACAACCAGAATTGTAGAAAGAAATAAGTTTGTGAATCAAGGTACCACTGTATTTGGGAATATGCAGAATTTAGGTATAAGTCAATGCCTTTGGATCAGAGTAATTTTTCCAAAGGAATCAGAATAAGAGAATTTAAAATTTTTTCTCCTCTCATTCACTCTTTTGTTTTAAGCATATTATAGATCATCAGTGGTTACGAGAATTATTTTTGGAGTTATAGAGATGGGCAAAAATATTGATTAAGTCACTTAATCTTCTCATCCATAGGTGTTTTAAACATAAAATAGAAAGAATAAAACCTACCCTTGCAGGATTATTTTAAGGATAAAATGAGATAACATGAAAAGGAACACAGTACCTAGTACAGAGTAAGTGCTCAAGAAGAGTAGTCAAGAAACTACATGACTTTAAAAGTTCTTGCCAGGTCATGGAATAAAATATGAAAAAAGCCCCAAAGTAAATGAAAATTTTTCTAGCTAAACAAAATAGTTGGCAAAATTAAACACTTAGTATCTATCACTTAATACCACACAGTACCATACTATTCAAGGTGTTACTACGCATACAAAAAGGAGAAAGTTGTTTCCTTTTAAGAGCAATTAGCCAAAGGCATTAGACCTTTTCTCTCTCAGTTTCTTTCTCAGGTTCCTCTTTTTCTCTTTCCTTCTTGGATGCAGGAATTTGCCCACAGTGTCTGCCTTCCCACTGGGACAGTGAGGACCTTCCCATGAATCCTCCCAAGCCTGGCCTTCCTGTGAGCTCAAACTGCTGTGTCCGTCCACTTTGTGAGGTGTTTCTGCCTGAAGGCACCAGGAGCAAGACCTCAGTATGCTCTATCTGAGCTGCTCCCTTTTCCTAAAATCCCTTCCTTTCAATAACCAGCACCACAGCCGCTGAACCACTCAAGCCCCAAGCCTGGCAATCATCCCACATTTTGCCCAGTCATCTGCTTTCTATATTTGGCACTTTCCAAATCTGCATCTCTAACTCACTCCCTATTAACGGTATACAAACTTAGGTTACTGTCTTTCATGACCAAATCAGTAGTCTAACTCATCTATGCACCACTATTCTTATCCTGTCTCAAATTTATTTACAATGATTGGTTTAAAGAACTGTTTTGCATATAAGCACTACCATATGCCAAACCCTTCAATGGCAACTTAGCATTCACAGAATACAGCCCAAGTTCACCCATGGAATAAATGTCCACATATGACATACAAACTCCTCAGTGGCCTGGCCCAGGCTTATCTCTTCAGCTTAATTTCCTATCTCCTCCTGCAACACTGAACTATGTCAAACCAAGAACTGTCCAGTTAGCTCTTTGTTAGTCTGTCCTGACACCCTTTTTACACAGGGGAAACTCTTACTTGTTCTTCAAGCCTCAGGTCCAGGATTGTGTGGAAACCCTGACCGGAGCACATTTCTTTACCCCACCAAGCTCACTCACTACAACAAGCACTCAGGAGATGATTATTAAACAGAATAAATATGAAACTAGGCAAACTAATGACAAAGCGTGTCATTTACATAGGTAAAACCAGAAAGGAAACAAACATATTCAGAGGAAACTGCAGAGATATCTGTACTGCAAGGCTTGGGGAGATAGTAGACAACAAACTCACAAATGTAGCTATCCTTACAAAGAAAATACCACAATCCAAGACTTTCAAACGTTTTTCCTCTGAAATTACATGGCACAGTTGCAATTTAGGGTCTACCCTACATTTCCATCAGAAATGTTTCAGATAAGAGGGATCTTGTCATCGTTTTGTTTGCTCCTATGCATTCTTATGGGTCTAAGAAGGCATCCCCAGTTAATCTGCACTTACTGAAGAACTATACATTATATTCCCAAATTATAACACCTTTCTATACTGTATAATTAATTAAAATTGGAATAAGGTAACATTCTTCTAGTGATGTCAAGGGCTAAACAATCTTTAATGTTACAAAATTAGGTTGCTCCAAATCAGCACCAAAAAGTAAAACTACAGTAAGCTAAATGTACAACTTACAAAGGATTTCAACTGCAAATGTTTTGTTTTCTGAATGTAGTATAATTAAAGAATATCAAACCTTAAATAAATGAGCCATAGTACAGAAGAATAAATCTACGAGGTATTTCCATACGAAGAGTGAAAATTAAGACCCTGTTCCAAAAATAAGAAGAGGAAACAAATGCTGTTGCAACACTTTTTCGTTTGCTTGCTTGTTTGCTTTTGAGACAAGGTCTTGCCATGCCATCTAGGCTAGCCTGAAACTCTAAATCCTCCTGCAACATAGTGGCTCATGCCTGTATTCCCAGCACTCTGGGTGGCTGAGGAAGGAAGATCACAAGTTCCAGCCCAGCCTGGACAATTTAGCAACTTAGTGAGAACCTATTTCAAAATAAAAGGGGGAAGGAAGCTGGGGATGTAGCCCTGCGTTCAATTCCCAATACTGGGGGCGGTGGGGGAGCGGGTGTGGGGAGCACGTATTTCATTGTAAGAAGACCACAGAATCAGTCGAAAGAGGATCAAACAAAATGATATGCTAGACAAATAATCCAGCCATCCCAAATTCAAGCATCCCTAAATGTAAGTTTGTACCATTTCTGTGTTAAATATTTAATTGGATAGCTCTATAACATAATACCCAAGGCACATCTTCTGTCAAGGAGAAAACAGTACATGCTAACAAGCACAATGGAGTACAAAAGTCATTGCATGGGTTTTTACATCGTCTTGTCCTTTGCTCTGTAAATGCCAACTCCCTGCTTTCATTTTTGCAGAAAGTAAAAAGTGAGCTACAAAGCTGAATGCTGATTATCAACATAACATTGATGCCATGTCAGGTCTCAGTAATTCTCATTCTCACATAATACCTGTCATTTTAAAACACTCCTACTGATACAAACTAATATTTGTGAATGAGAGGGTAAAAAATTCCTTTCAGTTGTTGCATTCAGCAATTGGCAGATATGAATGTATATGTGCTAGTCCTTGATTATGAAATCTCCTCACACATAAACACCATCATAAAAATTTTTCTGTAAGAGAAGAAGGACTAATATTGCAAATGTGCTAGGAAGAATAACATCAAGCATAAAAGAAACTGGCAGTCCACCAATGTAACACTGACAATCACGTTACACTTAAGTGTGCTGTGGAAGATAGTTTCGATGCTGTCGGTCAATGTCACCTACGTTTCTTCAATAGTCTATTTCATGAAAAACCCTCTGACTTAGGGAATATGGAATCACACATCTGATCTACAACAGCAAATTGTTTTCATCTGATATGTACTTATTCTTGACTGAGAGTTATATATGTCTTGTAATCATAACTGAAGTACAAAGTAGGACAAATGCCTGCAATATATAAATGTAAGGATTACTTATAAAACAGCAGAATATATGTAGAGTCTGCCAAAAACATGTATACATCAGGCAAAGAAAAACTTGTATAAATATTTGACTACTAAATTTATTGAGACATCATGAGAGTAATACAAGTTACCTTTGGCCTTTACAATTACAAGAGGTACTCAAAGTGGTGGTCATTAGCTTCCAGACATTTATTAGTATGGCAAACTGCCGAAGTGTTGATACATTTTTGGGAGACTCTGTGTATATGTCTATCTGTCTATCTATCCATTCATAGTTAATTCTTGTTATTTGTGGTAGTTATGTTCTATTACATTGCCACAAAGATCAAGTAATGAAAAATGAACTACTGCTTCTGGAGAAATACGGGGTTAGGTTCCTTTGAGCCTCTGGTCATAGTATTTTCATCAAATGATCAAGATGTAACCTTGTTTTGTGTGTATTTCCATTTAAAGACATTTTATTTAATATATACTGCTGTTTCATGAACACTGAACGCACAGCCCATGGGCTAACACATGAGTGAGTGATGCTTATCTAATGCACATATATCATTTCTTCCATAAGCTACACCACAGGCTTCTCATGTGTGGGGACACTACACAGCACTTCAGCACAGCAGTCATGGCCCATGTTAAACAGCAAAACCACAACATAAAGCAAAACCAAGTGTGAAAACATGGCTCCAGTAGAAAGCAAAAAGATACTTGTTTACAGTATGAGAACCACAACAGAAAGCAGAATGTCACCTTACTCAACCTCAGCTGAAAAATCCCAAGTCAAGTGACTAAAATTTTCTGCCTAGCGGCACATTTCTGTGAATAATGTCAAAAGCACCACAAGTAGTGACTTGAGGGTTACAGATGAATCTGAGCAAGTAGGTAAATTTGCAAATATGGAATCTGTGAATAATGAGAATCAACTGTGTATGGATGTGTACTTATATGTATGAACATATCGCACACCTGGCAGGAAAGACAAGTTACAGAACTCTGTAGTGTGATACTCTACCATGGCCCAGTTACACATCTCCACTTGGCATACATACGAAGTATCTCTGCCTGACTGTCCTATCAGCACTTCAAACTTAAAAGATCAAGCTTATCACATGCCCTCACCCTAGACATGACCTCTGCTACATTCATTCTCCAATGACACCATCCCACATCCACACAAGTCATTCTGGGGCTATCTCCCTTGACCACATCCAAGCCAAGCATTAAATCATGTTGATTTATTGCCGAAAACATCTTCCCTTCACCAAATTATCACCAAAGGCCCTTCCATGACTTGGACTATTGACAGTTTACTGTCTTTGCTCTCTAACCAATACTTAAAATTTGAAGCTAAATCATCAATGTTTTCTTCCTAAAACCCAAACCTCCACTCTTCTTGCTTTCTGGTACCCATATTATAGCTTCAAATTACTCAGTATGATATAGATGCCCATTCATGATTTGGTATCAAACCACCTTTGTATTCATCTATTGAACTCTTGTCCCTGATATACTCTATATTCCAACCACAGTAATCTACTTCTCCTTCTTGGGATATCCCATGCTTTTAAAGGCCCCTTTTGTTTGTTTTTGTACTAGGGATTGAATTTAGGGCCTTCACACTGAGCACTACATCCCCAGTTCTTTTCTGTTTTTATTTTTAAATTTTGAAATATGGTCTCTGGTAGAACTTGTGATCCTCCTTCCTTAGACTCTCAGAGTGCTGGGATTACACGCATGTGCTATGCACATGGCAAGTCCTTTATATATGTTAGTCCTCCCAATAGGAACACTCTTTTGTTTCATTCTGTATCTGCTGACAAGTCTCTGCCAATGTTACCTCTTCCTCTCTGTATCCTTTTCTGATAGCTTCCACTACAGAATGATTAGTCACTTTCCTCCCTGGGCTCCCATAGTATTTTTACACATTTCTAGTAAATTTAGTTATAATTAAAGAGAGAAAGAGAGAGAAAGGGACAGAGAGAGACAGAGGCAGGAGAGAGAGAGTGCAAGAATGCATAAGGTTGGCTACATATTTATTACTATTATAGCCAGGTGATATGGAGTCATCATACCATTATCTACTTTTACGTATGCCAAGTTTCCATTATAAAAAGTAAAAAAAAAAAATTGAGACAGATGCAGTACAATTAACTGAAAATTGGATCTATGTATGTCATAAAAAAATAGGCATTACATTATTCCCCACAGAAGAGCCTAGTATAAAATTATTACAAAGACTGAAGGCCAAGTGTGTTCATTTGTTGCTTCAGAGCTGCTGGCAGTAGATGCAGGCATTATACCTCTGTACTCACGGCAGGACAAAGGACAGTACCAGTCACACAATTACCATCTTAACAGGAGAAACAAAGGTTTTTTCCAGGCTCTCCTCAAACTTGGCTAATGTCACACTGTCCACATCTGTTGGGCAAGCAACATGTCTTGATGGCCTGATCTCCTCGGGAGCTGAGGCTATTTTTGTTTTTTAGCAACCAATCTAGTGCTTACACGTAATGGTATTTTGTATCTACTGAATATATGCGTCTAATAAAGGAAAATGCAGAAGTATAATAGCATCTGACCTCCACATTCCTCTTTTTTTCTTTTAAATAATAAAATACTTTTTTAAATTGCCAGTGCTACACAACTAAGATATTAGTATTATAGTAGTTTGAAAACTATTATCATGAAATAATACACGTTACTCCTTTTTCTGTAAAGCAGCAGACAGAACATTAACAAAGGATCAGGAGGCCTAAATTCCTCTCTAAGCAAAATGCTTAATCTTGCTGAATCTGTTTGCCCAAAAGAAAATGCTTATTTATTTCACAGGGTTTTTCTAAGGATATAGGAAATATAAACAATGTGAATACAAACTGAAATGTGTGTAAAATGTTACAAACACATGAATTGTAAATACAATGGCCTTGTTAAGTCCTGAAAGGAAACCTACAGTTCTTATGTAGTATGAATGGATCATTCAGCTCACCAACAATATGAACTAATAATTGAACACTTTTAATACCTAATATGAATGCTGATCATTAGTTCCTGATTAGGTGGATTTTGGCCAGGGCCTTTATTAGTTTATTGTCATAGGAAAATTAACTATACCTTATATATGCACTAGGGAAAATGCTTTATAAAATAAAGTCAGAGTCTTGTTACAATTATATGATATACACAATTTGGAAAGCAGCATATGAAAAACAAAATAGGTTAACAGAGAACAGTTGATATCAAGTCCCAATTCGTCAATTTATAATTACTACCAGTGAATGAATAATACTAAAGTAAGCTAGGTCCTAAAGTACTTCTAAATTAAATCAAATGATAAACCAGTAGAAGCACTGAATACTAGTTTTCTTCTGGCTTTAACACCTTTGACTGAGCTAATAAGGAGCAACTTCCAGGGTGATCTTATGGTTTGTCTGCACAGGCCATTTTGGTAGTCAGAGCTGTTTCTATAAATGATACATCAACTGCCTACTCTCCAGGGTTTAATTAAGCTGTGTATTTCTTCATTGAAAAGAGTATTATATTAACATATACCATATACCATAAAACTGTAGTTAAAACTAAGGCAGAAAAATGTGGCAATTCTGAATCAGTACAGAGCATCACAGTGAGAATCAATGCACCTTCGCTTCTCCTGGACATGGAGATGACAGGTGCTCTCAAGAGCTTGATCTTCCGTCAAGTCTGCTTCATTAACTCCCAGTTTCCTTCAGCAGCCTTAACTTTACCATTACAGACTCACCAGATCCTGATTTGTTTAAGCAGAAACTATTCTCCACGTAGAGTACTATGGGATTATTTAATACTGAAAACTGACTCATCTCAATGTAAAACACTGCTCAAGACTGCACACTGGTAAATTCCAGCACAGCACTACATAAAGAATCATGAAGTTATGAACAGACCTGAAATCAGACTTATTATTTTACAATTATGTCTACAAGAGAACATCTTCAACAAGAAGCCCCAATGACAGAACGTAAGAATGAGCTTGTTTTACAGCAATATCTACCCAGTTTCCCTACATAGATTTTTGTTTTGAAACATGAAGAGAAAGAGAATATGTCTCTTCCTGTTTTATCTGTCTGCACAGCTTCATCAGCTAACAATCAAACAGTGAAGCCTCCTCCTACAAAGAAAATTTGGAATACCTGGAATAAGCAACAAATTAGTTGTCCAGATATTAATAAAATTAAAAGTTGTGAGATATTTATCATAAGGAATTCTTTTCAATATTTAACTTTACAAGTGGAAGGGGAAGTACATTAAGACATCAATCTTTGAAACACTTATTTTCTCTCATTAAAACCTAAGCAGGAAGGGCTGGGGATGTAGCTCACCGATAGAGTACTTGCTTACAATGTACGAAGTCGGGTGTTGATGCTAAGCACCATCACCTCCACGGCAAAAAACCTCACTAAACTAAAAAGGGACAAGGAGGGAAAAAGGAGGACAGTGAGAACAAGCCAGAGAAAATGAATGAGTTAACAGCACCTTAATTTCTTTGGCAGGTGAGCTGTCCTTCTTGTGTAAAGAGATGACACTGTATGTACCAGGTTTGTAGTTTGGCAAATGCCAAGGAGTGAAGTCACGAACCAAAGGCAGAAGAGAGGTGAGTTTTGTTGGAAATAAGGAATAGCTCCTGAATTTCCAGGTGGGGTCTGGTATGGGGTAGCCACAAGACCCTCTGATCTAGGGCTAATTATAAACAGAGAACAGGAATTGCTCGATTGTTTAGTAAGCACAGGTGGCTCTGTGGATTTAGAATGACCAACTGGGACCCAGGCTTTTATCCCAGTTCTTAGACAAGCAGAGTTTATGCAAAACTGGGATCCCAGAAGAAACCTGCATTGTAATTTCTTCAACATACAGGAAGTTAGTAGGGAGGGGCTGTATCTCCCTTTAGTAGGGGTAGGCTGCATTCCAGCTGCCTGAGGAAGTTTATTCTTTGTCCAAAGTCCTAGTTCTCTGTATATTCTTAATTTTTATCAGTATGACTACTGCAGGTCCTTCAACTTAGCTGGCTCTCTTACTCATAAGCTAACTAAATAAACTATTTTCTACAAAATGGCAGAGAGTAAGATTATCCTGTAACAGTCAAGCTAAGATAGTTGTCAGAAGGTCTCATGTTCAAAAGGGCCCATATTTTGCTTCTCAAAACTGAAAAAAATGAGTAAAATATTACAAAGAACAAAGGAAGCAATACAGGGAAGGAGGGACACCTCTCCCCTCACACAAACTCTGTGAACCTTGGCTCAAGTACCCAGTACTAAAGCATAGCAAATACCCCAGGAGATCAATCAGTGTCATATCATGACACCCAAGACCAAAATTCTAGCTTACTCTAAAATGACCAAAATCGGACTTAATCAGAAGTAATCAACTGTAAAAATGCAGAACTGAAAGGTCTGGAGTATGCTCTACTGCCATTCCCCGTTAAGATATCAAACTGGATTTGGAAGAATTTAAATGATTTGTATTTGCTAAAATTAAACTTCAGATGCACACAGAATGTGAACTGTGGAGTGGCTGACACTCCACAGGAAGAACTACTGCCATCACAGAAGAAAAGCACATTTCACAGCAGCTACATAAAAATCAACATTTTCACTGCTCCTAATAGTAAGAGAAGCAAAATATTCTAATTTCAAACTCCTTCAAAGGCTGAAAATAAAAAAGTGTATTTTCTTATAAACATGTGTTATCAGTACAAGCCTGAGTTCCCAGAACCTGAGCCTGCCTCTTCCCCAGGCATGTGTCACTCCAGCCCAACAGCAGTCAGGAAAGACTTCAATCACGCGGTCAAGATGCTGGTTGGGCAGGTGAAAATGACTCTCACAAGGGAGCTCTTAACACAAAGAGATGTTTCTACAACTCGCTAAGGCTGTGGGTACAGGAAGTCTGAGAAGCCAATGGGAATAAAGAAATGAACTACATTTTTCCTCAAAAGGTGCAATGATACTGCTTTACAAACTATAACATTCAATGGTTCTAAAAATCTGTGCTTTGTAATTTGTAAAATGACAAACAAATATTAGTAGATATTATTATAACTACTTCATGAATAAAAATACCAAAAATTTGAATTACTCCTGGCCTTCATTTTTCTCTCTGCTAGGCTTCAGATGAAATGGCAGGGGGCAACCTTATGTAATTACCACTTGAAAGAAAAAAAAGATTGAATTTAGATTATGAAAGAAAAATTAAAAAAAATAAAGAAAAATGACTCTTTGGCTCAGTTTTGGGCATTTTTGGAGACGGGGTCTTGCTCTATAGTTCAGGCCTGGCTGTGAACTCACTATGTAGTCCAGGCTGGCCTCAAACCAGCTGCCTCAGCCTCCTGAGTACTGGGATTACAGGTGCACGTGTGCCACCAAAACCTGCTCCATATTTTTTAAAAATCCTGTAATTTCTTATTTATTAAGACACATTTAATGCATGATCAAATTAAACCACTCCTCCTTTAAAAAAATTCAGTGATTAAAGATTGGCCCTTTTTTCATTTATGTTTTTAAATAAAAATAATATTTAAAACAGCTTACAGATTTCTTAAAGGTTTCACACACAAATTCTACTTAGCAATATTCATCACAAACCTGAACAATTACAGAATATTTAAACTAGTTAATCTAGTCACAAATCACAAAGAAATCCTGCAGAAAATTATGCAGAGTACCTGCTCCTTCTTCCTGTTTGGGCACTTCAACGATTAATCTCATAAGATTAATGAGTCCTTCCCTTGGAAAACAGGAAAAGTTCTCTGCCATGCCCCTTTTCACATTTCACACTGTACTATTTGGCTATACTTCAGCTCCAATAAGAAGTATTACATGACTTGAAGCAACTATCAATTCCTACAGCCAAGACATGTGTGTACCTTACTGGGAAGACTATAGGAAAATTCTAGATCTTATAAGCTCAGATGTACCCATCTTCTCACAATATTGGCTTGGGGTGGGGTTGAGGAGGTCAGCTAGAGTAAAAAGAAAATGGATTGCAGAAGAAGAATTCAGCTATAAATAGGCACAATTTTCCATTCTTCTAGTAGCCATGGGGAATCTAACAAAAAATAAACAAAAGCAAGCCAACCAGCCAAACAATCAAAACACTCTGGCCTGGAAAGGATTTTTTCTAGAACTAAAAACACATAAACCTAGGCAGTATATCATTCAATCACTTTCTATAACCAGCCACTTGCAGCATAGTATAGTAGGAGTTTTTCAAATGGCAATAGGTATTTAAAATGGGCAGTGATCATGGCAGCTACATTGTATGCTACCTTTTTTTAAACTGTGGCAAAGAAAATGAAATTGATCTTGCTATTTAAATATTGAATTAGGTTCCCTTCCCTCTATGTGTTTCAATTCAAGATTCATGTGGGTATGCTCCATTTTATATCACACCCCAAATTCTCTACTAAGAATGAGAAGTGAATAATACGGGCAAGTTGTTCACTTCTCTTTGAATGAGAATGCCAATCTCTGAATTACTCAACATTCATTTTGTGGCAAATGTTTATTGAATCTGTGTTCTAGGTACTTTAATTGAATCTTTAATCACTCAGAGAACATAAGCACTCTATTTTTCTAAAATCTAAAGTCACTATTAATCATTTGGTTTCAAAGACGTGGTTCTATTTTTATTGTTATATTTTTGGTTTTCCACTTTTCAATGAAGAAAACTCAGCCATTTTAAAATAGTTTAACAACTGTACTGTTATTATATGTTAAAGATTCTACCTGTGTACAATTTTAGCTGAACAAAACTAATACGCAAACAACATATATTCTTGGTTTATAACTGACTGGAAGAAAACAATTATTTGCAGCATTTTTTTTTCCTCTAGTATAAAAAAATATAATGTCACAGGATTTTAGGCCAAGTTACAGCAACATGCTCTTTGATCTTATTATTCATGGACATTGTCCTGTATCTTTTGTTTGGCATCCTTAATTCCAATTTTAAGAAACCCAGTAACTGTCCTTTATCACATTTCTTACCTATACTTTGACTGCTAGACAAATCTAATAGATTAAATGGAGCTTTAAAAACTATCCTTTCTAAAATTTTAAATTTGAGCTGTATAAAGAGTCCACACGCCTTGAGAAATTTAGGATCAGAATTTCAGGTCAGAAAATAGTATTCTTGGATTTACTCTAAAAATTGTATCTCAGAATTTCTTTTCTTCTTCCCTGGCAGCTTCTCCTTAGTTAATGTACAAAATTAAGTTCTTTCTATGCTTCCAAAAAACTGTACCCCCTCCATATGTCCCCGGTGTTACTATTATTGACAGTGAAGGTAGATAGAAATACCATAGGCAGGTAGACAGGGCTGGGCCCTTCAGGGAGTCAGTGCATAAGTTGAGAACACATTACATACAACTGTGGCTAGAGGTGATCTGTCTCAGGCCAGGCCTCAAGAAAAAGACGGAATGACGAGGCCTACGTGCCTCCCTGAGGGATAAGCAGTAACTTGAGATTATATTACAATTGGTATCACCTTGTCCAATAATGTCTAGACAGACATCAGTCCCCCAGGGGTGTGACTAGTACCTCCCGACACATCCCTTCCTAAAAATGTGTTTATTCTTCCATGTACCCTTGCTATGTGACCAGCTTCCCCACTGCATCAATAGTACCTAAGCAGCTATACTTGTAATCTTATTGATCATAGTTTGAGCCACATTGTATCTACCTTGTGATTTTGCTCAATAAAACATTCTCAGAGAAGTGAGTTCTGTGAACCTACTTTCGGGTCCCCTCTTGTCTTTCAGGAGTTCTCTTTCAATAAATTTCTCCCACTCTTAACTTCCACTGTTCCTTAGACTACATCCTTTGATTTCAGGGAACACGAACGCAGTGTATCTGACATCTGGCAGGTTGGGAATTATATTCTCCCCTATTTCATCACCTGAGCCTTTTGGGAGCTAAACTTCCACCACACTGGACAGCAGACAGGCAGAACATGAGGGTCTAGGGTGGTGCTCAGGGAGCTACACTTCTGATTCCACTCTTGGCAATACAGAAGCCAACACAAAACAACAACCAAAACTTATCCAACATAAAGTTTCCAAAGCTGTAAGAGTTTTTCCTTAGAAACATGATGGTGAATGCCTGTAATCTTGGCACATTTGATTGCAAGTTTGAAGCCAGCTTGGGCAACTCAGCAACACAACTTAGCAACATAGTGAGACCATGTCTTTTATTTATTTATTTTTGGTGCTGGGGATCAAACTCAGGGCCTGGCACTTGCTAGGCAAGCACTCTAACCAGTGAGCTAAATCCCCAGCCCCAAGACCCCGTCTTTAAAAAAAAAAAAAATCCTTCTACGATCTTGTAGAACTATCATCCTAATATTTCCCTTTAATGTCTTTGATTTTTTTTATTGCTTATTTCTTTTTAGTACCAAATAATATTCCACTGTATGATATACCAGTTTATGCATTCACTTACTGAAGTACATCTTGGCTGCTTCCAGTTTTGGGCAATTATAAATAAAGCTGCTATAAACAGGTTTTGTGTAGATGTAAGTTTTCAAATTAGCTGGGTAAGTACCTAGGTCCTAGGAATATGGATGCTAATGTGTATGGTAACACCATGCTTAGTTTTATAAGCAACTGCCACACTTGTTTCCAAAGAGGTTGTGTCATTTGGCATGTGTGGCAACTAATTAAGGGTTCCTACTGCTCCACATCTTCACCAGATTTTGGATTGTCAGTGTTTTGGATTTTGGCCATTCTAAGAGGTGGGTAGTTGGCACTTCATTATTGTTTTAATTTGTAATTCCTTAGTGAAATGTTATGTTGAACACCTTTTCATATACTTATTTTGCATCCTTACACTTCAGGAAAAATCAGTTTCTTCAAATCTTGTGGCCATTTGTAAACATTAGGGTTGTTTTATTGTTGAATTTCAAGAGTTCTTTGCATATTCTGGATTTATCTTAACAATCTCTTTCACGAAGAATAAATTTTAATTTTAATTAAGCCCCAACTTACCCATTTTATTTCTTACATGGACTGTACTGCTTATGTTGTATTTTAAAACTTATCGCCAAACCCAAGATCATACAAACTTACTCCTACATTTTCCTCAAGAGGTCTTATAATTTTAAATTTCACAATTAAGCCTGTAACCACCTTGAATTAATTACTATATAATTTGGAAGATCTATGTTTAGATTCACTGTTTTGCCTATGGACATCCAACTGTTCCAGCACTACTGATTGAAAAGACTTGCCTTTCTCTATTTGCTCTTTTGTTAAAAAGCACCTGGCTATTTTTTGTGGATTTCTTTTGGATTCTATTCTGTCCTATTAATCTATGTGTCTACTCTTTCATCAATACCATAGTATCTTGATTACTATGGCCTTATAGGAAGAAAATCATGTACTCCAACTTTGTCCATTTTCTTCAGGATTGTATTGGCTATACTACGTCTTTTGCTTTCAGGACTGGCTTGTGGACATCTATAAAACACTTGCTGAGTTTTTTTTAATAAAACTGTGTTGAATCTATTCATCAAACTGGAAAGAACAGGCATCACAACAATATTAAGCCTTCTAATCCATGCACATAAAATATCTACTTTTATTTATTTAGATCTTCTTTGATTTTATCAGTGCTCTGTAATTTTCTTCTACAGACTCTGCATATATTTTCTTAGATTTACACCTAAATATTTCATTTTGGGGGGTGCTATTGTAAATGGTACTTTCTGAGAGTAAAAACTTTGAGACTATCATAGACATATACCTAATCTATTTAGACCTGGAGAGATCTCTCTTCCCTCCCCCCTCCTCTCTCATCTGGTGTTGGGAATTGAACCCAGGGGCACTCTATGACTGAGCTACTCCTCCAAACCCTTTTGAAAAATTATTATTTTGTTTTTGAGACAGGGTCTTGCTAAGTTACCCATGCTGGGCTTGAACTTGTGATTGTCCTGCTTCAGCCTTATGAGTAGCTAGGACTACAAGCATGCACAATCACACCTGGCTTGAATATTAAATAAAATTCACCAGAGGTAAAGGTCCAAAAAGACGGGTAGGAGGTACTTAAGAGTTTGGGTGAATGTAATGAGGAACCACTAAAAGTTCCTGACCAGAACAAAGGAAGACATAATTACTAGAGTTTTTTGGAAATTAACGTGACTGGTGGATAGGATAAAATAAATAGAGAATAGGTAAGTTAGAGGGACAATGGTGTAATAGGGAGGGCCTTGGCAAGAATTTTAGAACAAGAAAAGAACTTAGAAATAAACCTAACATCCTTGCGCACACTGCTGATTATTCTTACCGGCAAAGACTTGTGCACATGGCACCACTCACTTTACTGTCCTTGTAATGGCAATTAACATGCACATTCTTGCTTAGCCATTTCTCTTTTTGGTCCTGATCCTGAATGATTTGAGCACTTTAAGAGAGATGATGAAGTAAGAAAAACTAGTTAGAAAGACTTTAAAGGAGTAAGAGAAGGAATCAAGACCCTTACTTCAAGTCTAAGCTCTCTCAGATTTAATTGAGAATTCAGGGGACACCTTTTGTCCTTTCATTTTTAGTCATTTGCATTGTTTTTCACAAACTATTTGGTTTATCTGCATATACTCTATGTCCTGTGCAGGGCAGCTAGAAGTAGGCTGACCATAGACCGAATAATTTCCTATGCATTAGAGTTTGAAGTGCATTTCTGGATCCAGAATAAGAAGTTATGATCATTTAAAATCTGAGGAAATGGCTGTGTGATAGAACTTAGCATTTACATTTTGAACTGCTTAATCATTTCTTTTACAGACTAGATGAAGGTTATTTTGTCTCTCTGGCATTTTCTTATACCTCAGCTGCTTTCCTCTGTCATCCAGGGCTCAGTTTCAAGGTTGAAATACATTATGATAATCACACTCAACCGAAGGCACCCCAATTCCAAACTCTCCATAACTTCATGCTTTTCCCATCAATTTCATTTCAGTTTAAAGGCCAGTTAAAGGAAGAATGTAAGAATAAATGTGAGCTTACAAATTCCATTGCCACCATTACCTCACATAGAAAGGCTTTTTATTAAATTTGCTGTCCTCATACTATATTATACATTATAAAGATGACATGTACATAAATAGCTTCAGAAATTAAGTGACTTCACTTTCTAAAGCTGAACTTTCTGCAGTAAATGTTCTACATACTTTACCTAAATAAACTGCTATCCATATTCCATCTTGCGTATTTCTACTACTTCATATTTCTTCAATCATTTTCCTCCCAAACTCAATGAAAGAACAAATGGAAGTGTAAATTGTTTTTATTATTAAACCACCACTAAACCAGGCATGGTGGTGCACACATCTGTAATCCCAGCATTCCAGGAGGCTGAGGCAGGAGAATTACAAGTTCAAGCCCAGCCTGGACAATTTAGCAACTTACTGCGATCCTGTCTCTAAGCAAAAAATAGAGCTGGGATGTAGCTGTGTGAAAGCCCTAGGTTCAGTCCCCCACACTGCCAAAAAAAATCACTAAACTTTATGCCTTTTCCAATTAGAGCGTCAAGACAAAAATTATGACTAATAGTCAAGTCCCCAGATCTGATGCTTAAAGTCTTTGAAATTAAGTACATCACAGCCTTACCTTCTTCAGGTGTAAAATGAGGGAAATGGACACATGGGAAGTAAATTGTCTTTAGTAACCATCAACAATCCAAACTATGAAATTTCTAATGCTGATATTTTCACAAAGAACACAGGGTCTTTTGAAAACATTACCAAAATAAAACATCTCCAGAGTCATAGTAGGTTATGAAAGACCTGTGTCATGAGCAATGTACAGATACAGACACATGAGTTAGCAAGATGTTAGTATCATAACAACAATGTCCTAAATTCTGTGCTTACCAGCTTCCCTTCGCCTTGGCTTACGACATTTTATCTGGAAAAACCCTCTAGCTTCCAGAGGTCTAATGTTAACTACTTCCTGTAAGTTCCCACTGCACAAAGCACCACAAGACCATGACCTCTATACTCCACACCTACCCTTTCATGCTCGGTCATTCAAAAACCAGTTGTTCTGCATTCTAGGTTGTGTGTGTACCTCCGCAGCTCAACAGAGGGGGACAGTTTGGAAAGGCTCTGGCAAAAGTCACAAAATTGTGGAAAAGAAAATCTTTCTCTCTGATTCTGCCCTTAAATTCTGTGTGCACAAGGCTAGAATATTTAGCTTGTAAACTCGTAGGCGAACACTGGATTTTCTTATTCAGTTACAACCTTCCTAATACTTAACTGTTAGGAATACACTAAAAAATACATGATAAATATAAAATAAGTAAAAGATTAGAATTTTAAGGATTAACATGGCATGATTTAACTTTCTAAGTTTACTACCAAGTATTTAGCAGAATGAATATTGTCAATGGCTATTTTAACATACACTGGTATCTAACACAGAGGTGGTGGAAAGAGCGCAGGCATAAAGCACACAGGTGTGACTTCATCTCTCTGAGCCTTCTGCCCTTCTTTGTAAAACTGAAACCAATTGAGTTTACAGGAGTGCCATAAAGACTAAAGCTAATGTGTGCAAGCATCTACCAGGCCACGTCCCAGTAGGTGCTCGATAAAAGTATTGCAATGCTGTGTGACCTACCCCTAGTATAACTTCAGACTTAGAGGCCTTTCCACCCTTGCTTCATTTTCAACACACTCCTTGTGTGTACTAAGTTCTTTCTGGTCACATACCAGTTAATAGATTTCAGTTATGTACATTTCTCCCAAATATCAGCTTCATTACAAGTTCTATTAGGAGGAAAACCTTTGGCACTTTAGTGTAAAGAACAATCAGTTTTGATATTTTATTGTTTTTCTGAAGTCCTAGAACAGTAATAATATTTATGATAGTGGGCACTGAAGTTTACGAAGCAGTAAATAGCTTTCGTGGCTGATTAGGCAGCCCTGTTTCACTTCACATACTCCGGTACCATCTGCATTATCCCTTAATTAAATGCTTATTTATGTTACACAAGGACTTTTTCTGGTCCTGCACCTTTCAACAAATGTTACAATGGTGGGGGGACAAAATTATCTGAGATGCTGTTATTACTGAGACGTCTGGCCAAAGTCAACAAGACATTATGAAAAAGTTTTACATTAAGACAAAAATCAAAGCCCTCCCCGCAAAAAATCCAGAGAAAGCTTTCCTTTGGAAATATATCAATTCCAACTGAAATGTTTGAATTTTCAAAGCACAAGTGAAACCACAAACATTAGGTAAAAAGAAGATTCTTTTTCCAATTTTTACTGAAAATATTTATAAAGTAATTTTTAAATTTTCATTTGATATTAGTATGTTAGCACTCGAGTAGCCAAAGATCACAATGGGAAAAGTTTCTGTTATTATTAAAGATGAAAGTGTCTTCTTGTCATTTATGCGGGTTTCGTCTCAGAGTAAGATAAAAGCAATTTAAAAGAGAAACCTTAGAAACCTCTGACAAATTATCCTCAAGGCGTTATGGTTCATAGAAAGTTCAACTGCCACCACTACTTTTGACTCTTTGAATTCAAGCAGCAAGTGATAAATCTGTATTTCTGCCCAGATAGAAAGACTGACACATAAGGCTGCCATACTTAGAATTCATAAAAGAAAGTATGCTTTCCATCAAGGGAAAAAAAACCCACCTTCACAAAGAAACCCAATTCCAAAGAATCAACGATCTCCATGTCATGAGTGACAAAATGTTGAACACCCTGTATTTATAAAATTGAGTATCTGATCAGAGATTGAAAATGATAGTAATATGCAAATGTAATGGTATCATAAAAGGAAAGTAGTCATACAGCAGATCAGCCGTCATCTATAACAGTTTTATCACCCAACTATCCTACATCCCCACCCCATCTTTTAATTCATCAAAAAAGCCTGGATAAATAGCTTTTTCTGATCTGTGAGATAAACAATGAATAGTATTTCATAGATTCTCTCAACTAATTTGATCTTGTATATTTTTGATTTACCATAAAAATCCATTACTTGTTTTATATAAAGAAGGGGACACAGTGGTACACAATCTAAAACATCCAAGAAATTCAGAATTTTATATATTCAAATAGATAAAAGAACTTTAAGCCATGATACATGGGGGAACTATGGGAGATCTAATCTTCCTAGAGAAAATGTATTTAGGGAGGACATAGCAAGTGTCTTCACATACATGAACTATCATTCCACAAACAGTACTAAAAACTAAAGCCAGTAGATGAAAGTTGAAAGAAGGTGGGTTTCTATTGTCTTACATAAGACACTATCTTAAATATAGGTGGTACAGAACACTCAGAAACCAATACACTGAATAGAGGTAACTGGACTACAACAAAATGAATCAAAGGTCTCTTTAAGCCCTTCGGCCTATGACTTTATAAGATATGTTAAACTTAAGACCAAATCTGGGTGTTTTTAGGAGTTCATGAAGTCACACAACCACATGAAATGTAAGGTTTGGGTCTGGGGTTCCTGAGCTGCCCCTTTCACAGACCCCTTATGCTCCTAGTTTGGTCATAACATCCATTTAAGCAGAGCTTGCATTACTCAGAACTTTTCTGAACAAAGAAAACAATTGCTTTTCATGGATTTTCACCAAAATACAAAAAACACAACAAAGAAACCAAAACTAAAAAGAGAAAAAACTGGACTGGGCTGGAAAAAAAGGTTTTGAGCAAAGAACTCAAGGTACTGATAAGAGCCTTATTTAAGGAGTTGACCACAAAGTCCAGAGGGACAGTAATCTAATGGAATGAGTGCAAGGAGGAGTTGTATGTATAAAATTAAAGGTTTCTACACTAGTAGATGCAGAAAACTTTTAAAGATAGAAGCTCCAGTGTTGAAAACTAAATGCAACTATGTGGTCTTCAACTTGCTCAACTATATTAAAGGCAAGGCAATGAAAACATGTAACAAAGGAATCTGACCTAGACCTGGGTTGGGATATTCTGAGAAACTGCTGATATCTGAAGTATGAAATCTAACAGAGTGTGGCATATTTAAAGAATTAAAAGAAAACAAGTAGGGTATACAGTAAGCAGAAGCAAACCTAGGTAGGACATTAGAGGCCATGATAGGTTTTAGTTTAGAGCCTAAGATCCTTAGAAAATCAAAGAACGGTTTTTAAACACAATGACCAGATCTAGCCTTTGAAAAAACCACTGGGTACTTAAGTAATGGATTTTATGTATTTACATCTACACAGATACACAGTACGACATTAAAAATAATAGAAATCTTTTTTCCCCCCAATAATATGGATGGAATTAAAGGACCTTATTCTAAGTGAAATAAGCCAGGTGCAGAAAGACAAATACCACACAGTCTCAGTCATTTGTAGAACAGTGGATTTCATGGACTGTAATAGTGGTCAGTAGGGTTAGGAAAAGTGGGAGGGGAGGATAGAGGGCAGGCTGATAATGGGTACTAAAATACAGTCAGACAGGAGAGATAAGTTCCAGTGTTCCACAGCACAGTAGGTTGACTACAGTTCACAAAAATTTATGACGGGCTGGGGATTTAGCTCAGTGATTAGCGTGCTTGCTTTGCAAGCACAAGGGCCTGAGTTCGATCCTCGGCACCACAAAAAAAAAAAAAAAAATTTATGACATATTTTATACGGAACTAGAAGATAGGAGTTTGAAGCTTCTCAACAGAGAAATAATAAATGTTTAAGAGGGAAATCTTAATTACTGATTTATTCATCACGCACTGTATACATGTGTATAATTATTACACTGTAGCCCCCATGTACAATTATTGTGTCAATTAAAATAAAAAGATTTTATAAGTTAGCAAAGTAGGAGTAGAGAGACCATTTAAATAGGTTTTTGTGTTGATAGCCTAGAATAAGTGGTAGTAGTGGATATGAGGGTAGAGAAATTCAAGAGGTATTTCCAATACCATAACTACTGGAGTTATTGATAACAGTGTTGGGTACAGGGCTCTTTAGAGGGGCAGGGTAAGAATTCAGGAAGGTTTTCTGCATGACCACCTTGGAGTCTTAAAGGATAAAAAGACATTGGGAATAGTAAGAATATCAAGCTTATACATCCTGAGGCAAATGAGTACATAGAAAACTAAAGAGAGAAGCTGTTAAATGTTTAGAATGAAGCTGGGGGTGTGTCTGGTAAGATGAATTGTGGATAGACATTATCATGAGATGGAGCTGGACAGCCAGCCAGGGTCAGATCCTGAAAGGCTTTCAAATAATTTTTTGGAACATTACACTACGGACTATGCAGAGCCAATGTATAATTTTATGGAAGAGAAAAATAAGATTTTAATCTGCCATTTAGAAAGGTTGCTTAGCCAGTGGTGTGAGGAAGGGTGAATACAGAGGACGGAGAGACAAGATATGAAAGCATGTATGATCTAGGTGAAGGAAAGTCAGGAGCATCAGAATTGAGAAGTAGCAATGGAAAGAAGGAAGATGGGACACAAATATTTCTAAGGTAGGAAAAATGAGGAGTGATAAACAAATGCATATGAAGAGTTAGAGAAAAGGAAAGGACTAGACCACTTACAGGTATCTGTCCTGGAAATAATAGTGAAAGCTTTTGCTTATTCACAGGATATAATAAGAGAAATAGGTTGTAAGTGACAGAAGTTGGGTAACTATGACCAAGTAAGTAACAAGTTTTATTACATTCCATTTTTTTTTATAGTTACTGATATAATTATCTTATTTAGGACACCACAATTAAAACTGGGTCCAGGGGGAACAGGAATAACCACAATACAGTTTATTTGTGTTCTATTTCACAGAAGCTTACTAATAGTAGGCCCTCAACAAATATTTTACACACAAATGAGTAACAATTCTGCCAACTAGGTTGATATCTAAACTGGTTGAGACTGTAAAATGGGTCATGATACAGAAAATCCCAGGAACAAGAGTTCCAAACACACAGGAGTTTACTTCCTTTCAGGTCACAAGAATCTGGATTTGGGTGGACCAGGGATGGTTCAGCTGCAGGTCAGCAATGACATCACAGAAGGGGGCTCTTTCTGTGCGTTCCCCAGCAAATGCTTTCACACTCACGCTAAACCTCCAGCCACCGAGTCCACATTCCTGGCAGGAAGAAGGTTACAATGGCCAAAGTTATGCCCTGTTGGCTTTCGATTATGGAAAGAAACCCATTCCCAACAGACTCGTACTTAATGTTTTCAAGGCCAATACAGTGTCCCAGGGCCAAGCCAGGCAGAAAGACGCCTAAGAAGAAAGATAGACAAGGTATTTAGGAAGGGATATTTAATGAGCCAGCATACATTTGACATGGCACAGTTTATATTTAGTTTACCAGAAATCTTTTTAAAAAATTAAAAAGGAAGGAAAAGCAAAATGAAAAGAAGCATAGTAAGCAAGTACACCAAAATTTGGTTTCTAATACCATTTTCCAATAAAAGGAAGCAGAACTCCTTAGGAAATTGGCTTATTATAGGGTTGTAGCAGGAAATACACAAGATAAGCTTGGAGCATCTTTCAGTGACAGAAAACAAATCTCCATGAGTTCATACCAGAATAAATGATTTATTAAGTAAGTAAGTGGGAAAACAGACAAATCTTCTCTGCAAAACAGTTTCAAATACTTTATTCACTTCCCACTGCGGGTGTAGCTCAGTGGTACATCACAAGCTTGCTTAAGGCCCTTGGGTTCAACTCCCAGAATAAAAAAATAAATAAAAGCTACTTCCTCAAGGAAGTGCAGTCTAACTCCCCACTCTTTAGGTGTAGGCTGTATTCAGAGATTTCCTTTTTAAGAGGAGTATATGCAAAGGACAGAGGTGGATAACTTTACAGGAGAAACCCAACATACGCCACCTCAGCTGGTGACCAAAGGTCACCACCAGAAGTGGTAAGTCATGTTGACAACAGGTATCCTTGACATATGATAATGCCACTTTAGCCATCTTCCTTCCAAAAGACCATAACCCCAGTATCACCATGAGAAAAATATCAGACAAATCCCAGTAGAGAGAGATTCTACAAAAATACCTTACCAGCACGCCTCAATATTGCCAAGGACATAAAAAGTAAGAAATACCTGAGAAACTGTCACAGCCATAAAGAGATTGAAAACTAAACCTAAAGCTGTACCCTAAATGGGATCCTGAAAACAAAAAGGCCAGACATAAAAACAAAGATAATTTGATGCTGCTGTACACACCTGTAATCTCAGCTACTTGGGCGACTGAGGTAGGGGGACTGCAAGTTCAAGGCCAGCCTTGGGAACCTAGCAAAAGCCTGTCTCAAAATAAAATAAAAAGGGGCTAGGGATGTAAGTCAGTGGCAATTTGAGTCAACTACAAATCTTAGCTAATAATAGTGAATTGATATTGGTCTATTAGTTAAAATATAGGTATCATACTAATATATTATTAACAAGAGGGGTGTGTGCGGGGGTGTGTGTGTGTGTGTGTGTGTGTCCCCGTCCGTAAAGGGTATACTGGAATTCTCTGTACCATTTGTGTTTTTCTATAAATATAAAACTGCTCTTGAAAAGTCTATTTTAAAAATCGGTAGCCACTTGTAATGCCACCACATATTAACACTTTCAGATATATTTTATCTATTTCATTTTCTACTATAAGCATGTGCAGTCCTACATCCAACAGATTTGTTATTTCTTTTTCTTCTAGTTAAGTAAGTGCATATTCACTGCAGAAAAGTTAGAAAACAGATTACAAATTATGTAATGCTACCACCCATAAATAACTGCCATTTTGATATGCAACCTTCTAGCTATGTATGTATGTGTCTACTCACCTATACACTACTTCTTCATCACTCGTTTTCTAATTCACACAGAGACACACTTAAGAGTATACTTCAAAAGTTATTTTCTCCAAGAAATCGTCCCTGGCTCCCAGACCACGGGAAGTCCCTCTGACAAGCACTTATACAGCTCCTACGCTGCTCTTTCCTAGTGGTTAATCACATTTGTAATCAGGTGGTTGAGAAATTAATCATTACCAATGGCTATCTTCTTCCTAAAACGTAAGCATCATAAATTATTTATTATAGCTTCTTCGGCGTGGATCCTTAAACACACTAAGTATTCAATGAATGTAACTGAATAAATGACCCAGTAAGGTAATCATAGAGCTACTAAAACTTATATGCGCAGCTACAGAAAAAATGTTTAAGATATCAGTGAAAAAGCAAGATGCCAAACAATATACACAGCAAATTCCAATTTTTTTGGTTTAATAACTAATAACAAAAGCTTACTCTGTGCATACAAAAACAAACAGAACCTACAACAAACAGTTCATAGTAGTAACTTTGCATGGGGGATGTCAGTAGGCTTTCACTTTCTAGTGAACATACTTATGCCATGTTTCTCCTTTTAATAAATGTGCATTATTTTTACAAACAGAAAAATAAAAGATAAAATGTGTTAGAGAAAAATTAGAAATTATATGGTCTCTGAAAAACCTCTTCTCAATCTCATTACATTACACACAGCCACAGTTAAAATTTCAGTATTATTTCCTTTTGGTTTGGACCTTACATGTTTACTTTCATTTAACAAGGTTTAGAAAAACTTATATTTTGACTCCTATACCTCATTTCATTGTTACAATTATCCTCCCAGATAGACAACCCTTGACCACTGAGGAAGAGGTTCTAAAGGGACTGAACAATGAGGGTGTGTTCACAAGATAGCTAGGGACATCAAAAGAATGGGGTCTCTAGACTCTTGGTCCTCATCATTAGCCTGAACAATTCAACCACAAATTATCAAAGTCAAGATACCATATGTACTATGTAATAAATGAATTCAAATTTCATAGCTTTACAACTTTAATCACTTGTATAATAGTTCAAATGTTAACAGAGTTAAGCAAATATTTACTGTGGTCATAGGGAAGATACCAGTAATGATTTTTTACAAAACAGCATAACTACTGATAATGTCAGAGCTTGGATGGACCTCAAGGGAACTGTGCTAGTGAAAGGAGACAAGCTCAAAGGTTTTGTATGATTCCATTTATATAATATTCTTGGAATGACAAAATTTCAGAAACAGCAGACTAGTGGTTGCCAGTGATTAGTGATGGGGAGAGAAAATTAAGGGTGACAGGAAATGGGTAGTTTGAAGGAGATCATTATGGACATAGAACAGTTCTGTAGATGCTATCATTTGATGGGTGAAAAGTAGATAGGCTGTCTTTGCACTATTTTGGCATTTGTGTGAATGTTTACTTTAAAATAAAAAATTTTTAAATAGCCAAGAAAAACAGGATAAATGACATTTAAAAGCTCATAATTTACTCTAGCTAGAAACCCTGTGTATTAGGGATTATTGAATGTTCAGTACAGAGTAATGTCTGGTTGGAACGGAAAGGGATACAACAGGTGAGAACTTCTAAGAGCTGTCCAAAAACAGAATGGGATCTCAGGCAGGCCGTGAACTCCTCACTGAAGGAATCTGAACAGAGGGATAGGGTGCGAATGACCGACAAGTTTACAAGAAGGAATAAATACTTATAAGCATTTAACCAACCTAAAAAAAAATCAACTCTTTCTCTTTCTCTTTCCAATTTATGCCAGACTTGAAAAGACTGCGTGCCAGTCCTTTCCAAATGTCCCCTACAAAGCTTCCAAACCATCAACGGGGGCTCAATCAAGGCAGCCATCATTCACCAGCCTTCTTGGATTACAAAACACCTACTAATGTGGTCAATATTCTATAAACTTGTGGAAGACAGCAAAATTAGAAAACCTTAATTCAAAAAGTAGAGCTTTACCAAGCCTTGATCCAGAAGCAAGAAGGCTTATGAACTAGTACATTCTGAAGTCACCTCTGGCTACAAAAGTAATCATAACCACTATAATACTTTGAAATATAATAGCTATTCTGATATAATGACCCACTAGGACTTTATTTCTCTAAATAAATTAGATTCATCTTTTAAACTTTTTGTTCTTTGGCACTGATGGGGATTCGAACCCAAGGTTTCACACCTACTGGGCAAGCCTTCTCCCACTGAGCTACACCACTGACCCCTCAACTATGCTTACAGAAAATGGAGGTGGTAGGTTTTTAAAACAAAGCATAGCCATGCACCACTTGTGAAACTCAGGCTTTAAATCTTTTGACAGATCTACAAATGCCTTTAATTTCAAAAAGAGCAAAGCTACTGAAAAAACATTCCTACATAAGGAAAAACACATGCATGTAAACTTAGTTATGGACAGTCATTATCTCTGAAGTAACCAAAGAGTTAATCACTGATTTTGAAAGTACTTATATAAAACAAAATAAAGGAAAAGAAAACTGGCTGTAACTGCCAGACATGAAACTTTCATTAGGTGCACATAAGATTCTGAGTGGCTCAGGAGACTCCTGACACTAACAGAAAAGTGACTTCAGCTAACAGACACAGAACACAGAGATGAAAGGTTCTTTGAGGGTTTTACTTTTTAAGGTGTTTTAAGGAATGGGAAAGGATAATACCATTCACTTCAACTGACCAGTATATAAAACAAGTACAGTAAATGTGGACCTCTGTAATTCTGTGCATCGTTCACCTCTCTCAAATACATAGTTATTCCTACCCCACCAGACCACCTGACATTACACTACAGGCTTCCTGTAACAAAGTTACTGATGTGTCCAATCAGAGAAGAGCAAAGTGACTGCCATTTCTGGTAGTGTTGCCCCAGATGATACTTTATTCTTCCTTTGTTCACCCTCGTCATTTGCAAAGGGGAAGCTGTTCCCAGTGGAAAATATTACTAAAGGGTCAACTATAAAGCAGGGTCAATATAAAATTTTATTATGACTACCAAAATGTTTTCTTTGTAATAAAAACGTTCTTATGCTTTAATATGCATTCTTATTTTTCTGTTGGTAATCATCATTGAAATTGCTATATATGATGTAAAGTAAAAAAGAGCTTGTGAACGATTCTCAGCCTTCTTCACTCATCCATAAATTTGGCATTGTGATCATAGTTTATCTTTTTTCCATACTGTCACTGCTACCAAGAAAAATCCTGACCTTATTCTCTCCAAATCACTTGGTACAGAATTTGACAATTCCATTGACAAAATGTCCATGCCTACCATAGTGTAATTATCTGCATATACAGGTGTCTCCCCCATTAACCTCCTTAAGAATAAAAAACCTACCTTACTCATTTTATATCCCTAGTGTTGGGCATGAGACTAGTACCCAGTAGGCCCCATGGAAATACTTATGAAAAAAATGCAATAATCACTGTAAAATCTTCCCTACAAAGAAACAATTCCACTGCATATCAGAGTTCGTTTCCAAGCTTTTCTTAAAAAAAAAATTATAAAACAGAATAACAATTTGAGCTTCGTCTCCATAGTTCACTGGTTTTCACACATAGCTGCTGATCACCTTACCTCGGCTAGCTACGTGAGCCTCTCAGTTCTTCATACCTCAGAGGCTGACGACAAGACCCTCCAGGGCAGGACTCACGTGTTATTCATCTCTGTGTTCTACTATCTAGTCATGAAATATGAGCCCTATACATGTTTGCTGAGTAAATGCATTGTTAAATCCATCCACAGTATATTTTCCATACTATTTTTCATAGTGGCTGTTATGGTTTGTGTCTAGATGTCCCCCCAAAGCCTCATGTGGTAAGAGATAGCTAGATCTAGAGTGTGGGCTGCCCTGAGGGCAGGTAGCCTAGATAGATACTGGAAGAAGCTTAACTAGCTGCTTGTTTGCATTGCTGATTTACATACATTCCTTGCATTTTCCTCACTTTACTTTGCGGCTGCCGGTCTGCACGCCAGCCCTGCCTCAGACCCAGCGGACTATAGACTGAAACCTCTGCAGACTGTGAGCTAATAAACCTTTCTTCCCCTAACTTTGGGTGTCGAGTATTCTGTCCCAACAAGTAGAGAAAAATAACTAAAACAGTGGCTAAGAATAATCTTTAGTACTGTATCCACAGTCCATGCAGAAAAGTCCAGAAATATTTGTCCCACTAGTGTCTGTAAGACAGTCTGGTGTAGAACAATAATGTATCAAATTGAATTCAGTTCCTCAGTCCCATGTAGAGGGAAATCTGAAGACAGTATAGGGAAAAAACAAAACAAAACCACAACACCAGCTAGAATACGTTCTCTGAAAAACCCTTTCCTTAGTGTAATCATGGCAAAGAAGAAGAGCTGAGCTGTCAAGCACTTTTATATAGAGAAGATAAATAGGCAGATATAGGGTCACTGAAAAGCCAGAAGTAGTTAACCTCCTTGCAAAGTCTACATTTTCTTGGCAAATTAACTTCCCAAGAAGAAATACCACCTTTCTATTCTGACTGACTTTAAACAGGTGTTTGTGAGGTCTTGGATTTACTTTCCCTGAATAATACATGAATTAGATTGTCTTAGCTTATGATGATTTTTCCACTGCTTTTTTATGCTCCCTCACAGTAACTAAGACTTTTTTATATGAATTTAGTTCATCTTAAAATGTAATCAACATAAATTTTTAGTAAGTTTACATGAAGTTAGTTTAGAAGAATGGACTAAGATTCAAAAATAGGTACAAAAATAAGGTAATAGTATGACTATAACAAAAAACTGATATAGCTTTATTAAAAAAAAAACTATAACCATAGACTAACTTCTATAGCCCAGAAATATAACACTAATTAGTTTCAATTTGTTTATTAAGTACTCTAAATTCTAAGAGAAATCTGATCTCAAAATATTCTGCACAGAGTATAGGCACTCTAATCTCCTGATTTGCTAAGCCATTTTAGCCATCTATCTTGGGCTCTCAGCAGCCCCCTCCTGCTTGCCCCACCACACACGCTCTCGTGTGCGCACGTGCAAACGCACACACATTTGTCTTTGAATTTTAGAGAATGAGATAATGAACTCCAACATTAGTGGTCTATTAGCTTTGATAAAGGAGACTTTCAAAAACATCGATAACCAACACTTTCAATTACTCTCCAGTGATGAAAACCATAATACCTTGGGTCTTGATAATCATTCGAACGGAGGACTGAAACAATGAAATTTTAAATTAAGAGAAATAAAAGGATACGAAATAACCCAAAAGAAACAAAAATGCCAGAATCATTTTAAAACAAAGTTATACCCACTTGCTAAGAATGAAAATTAATCTGCATTTTCTCCTGCCATATATAAAGTGAAGAGCCACAAGGCTCTGTTCTGAGAGCCTCTTTCCTTGTTTCAATCTACACTTTCCACCTGATGACAGAATTCTCTGAATGCAGGAAATAGTCTCTTATCACAGAAACTTGATACTTGTAATCTAAAATGGAAAAAAATTAATTCTTGGCTCCTGGATCTAATAACCCAACAATATTCAAACGACAACTCCCTAGTATATTAAGATAGTTCTGAGACTGACAAGTTCTCACACTCTGCCAGGAAAGAATCAGTCTATATTCTTGATACTAGTCTGTAAAGGAAGTAGCTTGATATGCGGTATGTGCGCAAGAAAGACTGTCAGTGACAAATTAGCTCACACTATAGGCAGAGAAAAGGAAAGCTATTTCAGGCACCAAATTCTGAAAATCTTCACAAGTTGAGTAAGGCAAAACAATACCAACGGGGCCCACTATTATTTACCTCAAAGAAACATATTCAACAATAAACTATATCTAATAATACTTAATAGAATACGATATTTGACTATTATCTAAATTTAAAGCAAGCTTTAGAACACACAAAGAAAATGCAAACTTTTCATAGTTTGAACATGTGGTTGTTTTCCACGGTAACTAATAATACCATTGGACAAACTGTACTATTAAAAAAAACAAAAATTTTATTAACAACCAAAGTATTCCCAGATGATTACCAACTAATAGTAAATAGTACATTGATGTTTTAATAGCTGCAGAACCAAATACTTGGATGTTACAATAAACTGGTCCCTGTACTCACTGGATTATGATTTTAAATTGAGCAAATCATTGTTTAGGCAAGGATGTATCTAAACTGAAAAGCCAGTTAAATAAAGACATAATCCAATGAATCATTGGAAATCTCTATGCCAATAAGATAAAAATTCAGACTTGGCTCTAATGCATTCTAAACCTGTCTGCATTTCTTTATCATCTGTGTTTTATGTAAATAAGGTACAGATAATTATGAAACAAATTCTTTAGATATAAGTATATTTGACACTGATCAACATTAAGTATCAGTGAAACATACCAACAATAATAAGGAACACTAAAACCCAAATTAAATATTGTTATTTAAAAGAAAAGAAAAACTAGGCATAAATTGTTGCTGGATTCTTTTACATCAGTGCCAAGAAACTGAAACATTATACAAAATGTTTTTTAAAAAATACACATGCTAGATTTCCTTTTGATGTAATCAGAATCATTTAAAAATCTGTTCAAGAAAAAAATGCAACATTACAAAAGGCAAAAACAAAATGATTAAAATTAAGAAAGGTACTCACACCTTGAAGACTTAAGAATTAATTGATAAGCACATTATGAAAGAAGAAAGAAAAAGAGAAACACATCTTGATCATAGTGCGCTTAGACAGCAACGGTTCAACACTGACTTTGAGGACACTCCAATATCAAAACAACGGTTCAACCGCCTCACAGCCTCTTTATGGCCACCACTCTGCAGTCCCAGTGGAGATGACTCTGATCTGATAATGGAACCTTCCCTCTCCAGTAACACTGCAAAAGATCACTTTACAATATACCACATGGACTTTAATCCATTGATTGGCCCATTAGTAAATACATATTTTTTAAAAGCTTTGATGATATGATCCTTAATTTCTTCTTCAATGGAAAAAAAGTACACTTACCTTATACAGTTGTGAGGAATAAAAACAATGTATACAAAGCTTCTAGCACAGGGATCCTGCAGGGTCTCTGGAAAATACATATTTTGAATATGCTACAAAACTGCACAAGAGACATCAAAAAGAATGGGGGGAAAACCTCAATTGAAGGTCTGACATGCAGACCAAATTCAGTAACTGATTTTTGTTTCATTCATCATTAAATGTTCCCTTATAAAAGTTACCTTAGGCTGTTACAAAATTATCAAAAGTTCTATTCAATAAAGACAAATTTAAAATATAAAATAAGGGAAACAGAAGGAAGAGATATTTACTGGCTGTCTACCGTACACTAGGGCAAAATCCTAAAGGTACATCACAAGAAATCTGTAATACAGGTAGTTTAACTGATGAGGAAGCAGGTTCTGACAGTTATTCACCAGCAGTGTTGGGATCCAACCTCATCTTGTGTGTGGTGCCAAAGACAGTTTCTTTACACAGTGTCATGTACAATTCACAGAAAAGTGCTCAAGGAATTAAGAAACCATAAATATTACAGACGGTTGTTTTTAAAGCAAAAAAAAAAAAATTAAAGCAAAGGAATTGTTTTCAGCAAGCTACAACCAAAATACCAGTTCTGAATCACTGGAAAACTGAATTGAAAACCTACATACCAATGAGGCATATGAAGAAAAATAAGTCAAACACAGTAAAATACTGTTTCACCAGATAGACAGATCCAGAAGTTTCAGACTACAACAAAAGCTCATACGTTAGGTTTCTTCAGAACCTAAGATGTAAGATGAGGTATTTCTCTATTTTCATGAAAAAGAAACAAATCATATTTATTTTTCATTAATGGGCTAACGTACAGGTCATGAAATAATTTTGCTGTTTATAGAACAAGTGCCACTACAAATTTGTAATTTACTTGTAAAGCATGATTTGGAACCAAAATGAGAAGCAAAACAAAATTTTATCTTGGCGAATGCACTCAAGTCACCTGATAAGGTTCTCCTCAGACAAAAAGTCAAAATCCTTATTTTCTAGCTAATGTTAGAGGTATAAACATTGCAAAACAAAGCAAAGATTACCACTTTGACTAACAGAACACTCAAGTTATGCTCCAGATAAAGAAGGGTGTTGATTGTTTAAGAACTCAACCTATTGCAACCTATATACCAATCTCTGAATTCCAGCTTAAAATTTTATCCCTTTTCTTCCAGTCAGCACACTATGGACCACTACCATTCTCTCCTAAGTTAGACTGAGTTGGTTTATAAGTGTTTAATATTTGGTATAATCAAGCAAACCAGAAGGATGAGCCAGAGGAGAAAAATCATAGTTCATTCTAATGATATACACAGTTCCCAGGAAATCAACAAGTCTTCTGCATTAGCAAGGATGAACTATATATACTGCACCAGTGAATTATAGTTCATATTGAGGAACAAAGAATAGAACACATAAATCAAAATACATCCTTATAACACTGAATTTATCAGTGATTACAATAAAGTAAGTTTGTATAGTTTACAAAGGAAAACAAAGACAACAAGAAGAACTCTGGATACAGTCTTCTCTAGCTTGAAAATGTAATTGTCTTCCTCAATTTCATTATCTAGGTAACATCTTGGTTCTAATGTAAATGTTGAGCCTATTTACCTTCTGAATCTCAGGATGGAGGAAATGCATAACTCTGGAGAGAAAGAAACTGTTAAGTCTTAAAGTTTTAAATGCATCAGACAGTTAGAAATCAGGAAAAATATAGTACAAGTAGAAGTCACTTTTGTTTTCTGATTTTAAAAGTAATAATTATGGAAAATTTGAAAAACACTGGCCTGTATAAGAAAACACAAATCACCAGCAATTCCCTAAGACTTAACTACTGACATACACACTGCCATTAACATGTTAGTGCAATTATCTTCTTCAATAAATTTGTTGTATGAATCCAGAATCAAACCACTTCTCATCATTGCCCCAAGCTACCACCACTCTCCACAGGGTCATTATGACAGCTCTCATCTCCAGCCTATTCTATTCCCAACAGCCATATTTCATTCCTCTCCTCAAAATCCTACCCTGGCTTTTCACTGCATCACAGGCCCACAAGGTCCTCCACTTTCACTTCTGTCTCATGTCCCCATTTCCCACACGCTCCCTGCTCTGGTGATCAGTGCCAGCTAAGCTGACCTCTGAGCTCGTGCTGAACCACACAGTCCCCTCCACCAGGAACACCTCCCCTCAGGGACCAGCACTGCCTTCCTCTAGCTTTTCTCAGTTCTCTAAGTGACTGTCACTCTGTGCTCACTTGAGCAGCACAGATACTATTCGACTGTCACTTTTCAGGGAGTTCTCTATCTCATATAAAGCTGCAATCCTCCCATATCCCTTCCTATGGTATGTCAGTACTCTTACCATTCTTTCTATTTTTCTCCATAGCACCTACCAGCAATTGACTATTTATTTGTTTATTGGTCTATCTCTACTGACCAGAATGTAAGCTCAGGAAGGCAAAATAATGGCCTGTTTCGTTTTCTCTCCACTCACTGCTTTTTATCTCTAGGTCCCAGGACAATTGTGGGGCGCTATGGGCACTAAGTATGCCTGTGTGGGTGGGTGAGTTATCCAGTAAGCAATCAGGACCAGAATGTATTTAAAATACATTCTCAGCTCTTGTTTACTGTTATCTGATAAAACATTCCTAACTGTTGCATAGCAATCCATTACATATACTAAATATATTTGATCTATTTTGGGTATTTGAGTGTTTCTAAATATATAATGTCATAAATACCCTTGTATACATTGTATACAACACTTGTACATCTCTGAAAGTGTCTTCTTTGACAGCTTTGATAATTTCTGTAGGATAATTTGAAGTAAAATTGTCGGAGTAAAAGGTATTCAGAGCCAGGCACAATGGTGCATTCCTGTAATCTCAGCTACTCAGGATGCTGAGGCAGAAGGATTACAAATTCAAGTCCAGCCTAGGCAACACAGCAAGACCTTATCTCAAAATAAAGAGCTGGGGGTAGGGGATGTTAGATCATGAATGCTTTTAACACATTTTTCTAAACTGCCCTAGAGAATGGTTGTATCATTCTACCATTAGCTACATAAGACTACATTTCTCCTCACTGACAATGGGATTTGGGCTCCCTTTTTATCAAAACATAAAGAGAAATATTGTGTTAGAAGTTAAAAATAGGAAAGACTTAGAGTTGGAGGCACAGTTCAGTGGTAGAGAGCTTTTCTAACAGGCACATGGTTCTGGTTATATCCTTGCAATGCAAAAAAATAAAAATAGAAAAGGCTTTTACCATTAATTAATTATATATTTACAGATATATTTCATCAATTTTTTTATTCCATTTTTAAAAAATATTTATCCATCTTAAATCTTAGATTGTGGCATAAAGTACAATTCTAATTTTGTATTTTTGCAATTTCTAAGCCAATTTTCCTAGCACCATTTGTTCACTAATTCATTCCTTCTCTGGCAAATTAAAATGACATCACTATCATACACTAATAAAGTATATATTTTTTCAGAACTCTGGCTTGTTCCATTCTTAGTCATTACCGTATGACATTAATTATAATAGACTTTTAAAAATCATACGCAGTAGTGGAATTTCAACTTTCTAAGTCTACTCCTTCAAAATTTTTCTCTTAAATATATGTGAAAACAATTTCAGGCAACTTTTATTAAATTCCCCAGTTCTACCCCACCTTGGAATCAAAAAAGGTAATTTGGATTTTGACTACAATTGTATTAAATTCATAGGTTTGGGGAGAATTCATATAATACTTGGTCTTCCTTAGCAGAAACATGTTCAATCTCCTGATTCAAGAATCTCTATGTTCCATAACAAAATTAAGGGTATTCACTTATTTATGAATGACGAGGTCTTGTTATGTAGCCCAGGCTGGTCTCAAATTCATGATTCTTGTGCCTCAGCCTGCCAAAGTGCTAGGATTACAAGCACCTGCCACAATGTCTGCCTGTTCAAAATAAATTTTCTAAAAATAATTTCTACAGCTTTTCAGGATTTTTAAAAAATATTTAAGGGATTTTTCCCATTGTAGTATCTATGCATTGCTTGAATGCTGAAAAATTACTGGTTTTAGTAATAATTAGATTGTAATCAACTACATACTTAGCATTAATTCGAACACACAGGTAATTTCCTTGGACATTTAGGTAATCATGTCATCTTCAAATAAAGATAATTCTTTCTTCTCTTTTGTAGCTGCTATAATCAAGCGTGCAGTCTTTCTTCTAGTCCTGACCACCTTTGTTCCAGGAAGCAGGTCTTCCTTGCTGACTGTCTACTTTATCGTAATTGCTTGCCCTTCTCTCTCAGAAGGGAAGGATACTGAGTGGGGCCTACCCAGGGCTCTTCCACCCACAACCCAAGCAGTCTGCTCTGTCAAGGGAGATTTTGTGGTTTGGCTTTCTATGGCTCCAATAATTCAGTTCATTTCACACCGTCTCTAACAGAATTTCCTCCCATTCTGAAAAGTCCATCAGGAAATGTTTTCATATTTTCCTATTAGGGTCAGCGATGCTTTCTTCTACTGTTTCTCTAAACAATATATATGCTGATTTCTGATTTCCTCTTTGTCCATTGTATCTCTCGACCCATCTTCCTTTTGTCTTATTTTCTCATCATTTTTATTTCTCCACCTTTCACAGTTAGGAAAAGATTTCCCAAGTTTGTCTCTGCAGTTATCTAATTTGCTGCATAGATTTTAAGTTGGTAACTGAGTTTTTCAAAACCCTATCAGATTGTTCTCTTTTCATTACTGATGTTCAACTTTCACAATCTTTTTGACAACAAAAATCTCAACTGACTACTAGCTGTGTGACCAGCAACCTGAACAAGAGTTGAGCAGAGATGTTGGCAACTGAGAACTTAATGACTAGGATACCTATGTAGATAGGCTCCTTCTAAGGCAGTGCTATGAGCAAATTCTGGATCTATGAACACTGTTCACAAAAACCCAGGCATCCAGTCTGAGAGGCTGTGCCTTGTACAACCAGGCATCAAGAAATTTGCCCCTCTCAAATTAAGGATTCTTTCTCAAAAAGGTTCAGGGGCGGTCCCCCTCAATTACTTCATTTATTCTAGGCCTGTCAGCAATGCTGCCTAACAAAAATTATTCTGGGCTTCCTGGAGTAAGTAACACCAGGCTCTACCTTCTAACACATATGTACCCACCCCCTGCAATCTATCCAACTATATTCATATAATTGTCTTCTCAATGGGAATTTACACAGGTAAAGATTGGAAACCACACTTATTTTGCTATTTCGCCCAACAATATTATCTATATTATCATTATATCATGCTGCTTCTTAATCCACACTCTACATAGTATTTTCCAATTTCTGTTTCACCAATTCAAAGGGATTTATCAACATCCCGCCCCTTCTACCCCAATTAGCACATCAAGAAACAAATGCCATGCTGATCAACATTCCTTCCTGGGGAATCTTTTACCAAATTAGGTATGATGATGGTGGGAATTTAAACGGTCATAGTTACCAGGCCATAATTTTAGAAAGCAAAGTAGGAAGACTGACAAGAACACAAGGAAGAAAGCCATGAAAGAGACTTCAGAAAGAGGTCTCCCGAAAGGGCAGATGAGCATAAGTCCTGCACTCACCTGTTCTGCAACCACAGAGCTTTAAGGGCAGAGAGACATATTCATGCTTGTATTCCAAGAACCATGATGAGCACACAGAATCTAATCATTTGTGCCTTGCAGAGCTAAAATGTCCATACGGCTGGTGGGCAGTTATTTGGTCATAACAATTCACCCTCATGTTCTCTCACCAAAAAGCGCCCTTTATAAGGATCTCTACTAGGAAAAGGGTAGTTTTTCCACCTATGAGTCGCTGGGGAATGAAGTGGTAATTGTAACTTACTCTTGTTTTACCTTATTCATAAATTTGACAGTTTATTAATCGTACCTGTAAAAGCACATCCTCAGTCCAATTTGGTTTCCAACATGAACAAGAATCTGAATCCACAAGTATTGCTCACCTGAGTATAAACCATCTAGTCAATTGAAAGCAAAATCTAACAATACTTAATGAACTTTATAATGGAGACCCCACAACTCACCAATCACAGTTACGTACATACAGTCTTGAAGATTATCAGTGCAACATTGTTAACAGTACATGGAGCTGAACACTCTCAAGTGCCAGCAGACCAACTAAGATGGTCACATGGTACACATAGGTAAGAGTAAGCAGTCAGAAGTAATGAACTAGACTCCTAAACAGCAACAAGGAGGGATTGTGTAAATACAGGCCCGAATGGGGTCAGGGTGGGTGATAAAATGGGAGGTACACTCAAAGGCCATTTGCGAAAGTTATAAACTTCTATGCACAGGCAGAATCATATATTTTCTAAAGGTACACAAATATCCAAAGACTTACATTAACTATACTGAATGCTTGTAGGAGAAAGCAAAGTGATGACAGGGCAACAAGTGAAAAACAAACAAACAAACTAGCCAATCAAGAGGTCAGAGAAGCCCTCAGGATGCCAGGGAGTATGACTGTATTCTACCTGGTCTTCTAGTTTGGCAAGCAGGTAGGGGAGTAAAGGAAGTCTAAATAAACTCAACTGGGACAAAATAATTTGGCCATAAAAACTCCACTTGAAAAAAAAAGTCCAAGATTTGCTAAGGAAAAAATACAGTTTATTTGGAAAGGAGCCAAGAATGATGTATCATTTAAGAAAATAAAACTTCAGGGTGTGTATATTTAAAAATTAAGAATAATCATTGACGATTATAAGCAATAATGTAAAGTAGCTATAGGCCAAAGTGAGAATGTGATGATTTATCTGAAATTAATAGGTCTGAAGATCATCCTGAGTACTAAGAGGATCACCCTGTGACTAATATGAGTACAAGTAGGGGTGGTGGCACATTCCTATAATCCTAGCACTCTGGGAAGCTGAGGCAAGAGGATAGCAAGTTTGAGCTCAGTCTGGACAACATAGTGAAATCTTGTCTTGTTAAAAAAAAAAAAAAAAGATGGGGGTGACGCGGTACAGAGATAAAGCTCAGTGTGGAGGCCCTGGGTTCAATCCCTAGCACCTTAAAAAAAAAAAAAAAAGGTATACCCTCCTGCCTCCTGGCATGTAATGATCCTAAACATAAAATCCCAAACAGGAGATAAAATATAGTCTTGCACAGAGATTATATCCCAAATCAATTTTTAAATTTGCACTCTTGCCTTATAGATCATGTCACAAAACCTTTACTTTGGATAGACTAATTCCCAGGAAAGAAATAATACACAAATACATAAACACACACATTTATTCATTTGTTGGTCTGTTTGCAGCACTGGGGGATGGAACCCAGGGCCTCAGCATGGGAGGTGAGCACACCACTGTCAAGCAGCAACCTGAGCCCTACACTTGATATCCCAAAAGGATGGCATTACACAAAAAATGATCACCACTGTTGGTGGGAATGTAGACTGGTACAACCACTATGGTAATCAGTGTGGAGATTCCTCAGGGAACTAGGACTACAGATTCCATTTGACCCAGCTATTCCACTTCTTGGTATCTTCCCAAAAGAATTAAAATCATTATACCGCAGGGATATATGCACACCCATGTTTATAGCAGCACAGTTTGTAATAGCTAAATCTTGGAAGCAGCCCAAATGCCCATCAACAACAGAATGGATTAAGAAAATGTGGTTTTTTTATACAATAGAGTACTACTCTGCCATAAAGAATGATAAGCTTGAGATATTCCTAGGTAAATGGATGCATCTTGAGACTATACTCTTAAGTGAAATAAATTGGACACACATGTTTAAATACTGCATAGTTTCTCTGGTGTGAGAAACTGAAGTATAAATAAAGACTAAAATGTATTATATTGGGAAAGGGAAGAAAATGTCCAAATGGGAAAGGGAACAAGGGAGGGGGAAAGGAACAGAGGGTCAAGAGAAATAAGAAATGGAAGGAAAAAATGGAAACAAAGCTTTTGTAAATAGGGAGGGAGGAGGGAGTGAGGGGAGGGGAATGGGAAAAAAAGAAGCCACAAGATATATCATGTACAGGTACAAATTCCCTATGATAAATGTTATCAATATGTACATCTAAAATGTACCATTAAAATAAAATTTTAAAAAAATGATCACCAGAGAATTTAACAGGAAAAATATCACTTCGTGAACACTAGGGAAAGGAGAGGGGAGACAAAATGTGGAATGCATTTCATCCTTGAGGAGGACACAAGGGGGAGAAACCACTTTAGCATTTCACCTGACAGAGCTAAGCAGGAAGAACCAAGATTTAAAAGTCAGCGCCCCAGCATATTAGTCTGTTCTTAGTAAATTACAAGTGAATCTGTCAACGACACTATACAACATAATACATGTTTCAGGGCATTGATAGAAAAATAGTCTGGATCCAAAGGGCCATTATTTTTCAAATGCGTGAAAAAATAGAAATCCAAGTTTTGGGGTTTTTTGCTATTGGGCTTGAACTATACAGCAAAGGACATAAAATGAGCAATGATAGTCAAATCAGGTGTGACAAGTTAGCATGCACAATTAACACAGCAGACAATGGAAACAGCCTGCTCTGAAGACTGCACTCCTGTGTGGTACAGATTTAATTTGGGTCACAGAGAATTCTGCAAAGATCTGACAGCTTCTGTTTTCACTAGGTGAACTCTGCTGCATCATAGTGAGCAATAAATAATTAGGTTCAACCCTCCCCATGCCAAGCAAAACGCCCTCTTCCAGGAACTGATGCTTAAAGAAATTTGTAACTTAAAAAATCCCAGAAAGAAATCTATAAAAGGTATGCTCTCCAGTAGCTTCTGTTGAGCATCCTTAAAAAAGTAACTATGGAACACCATGTAAACAGTCTAATCTCGTATATGCGTGCATCTAAAATGCACCTATCCCCCAACAAATTCTTTAAGCAAAAAATAATTCTTTAAAAGCAATTTAGTATGCCTCTAAAAAAATACATCCCATAATAAAACTTTCAGATCAATTTCAAAAAACCATGGAATTCCTATCTATGCTAATGTTTGCAACCTAAATATCTATGCTAATGTAAAATTAACACATGAATTATTTTGAAATAAATATCCTTTTCTTATGGTAAAAAAAATTCTTTACATCTCAAAAATAATACTGAATTTTAGGCAAGCATAGTGACACCTGCCAGTAATTCCACACCCAGGAGGATGAGACAGAAGGATCACAAGTTCAAGGCCAATGTGGGCAACCTAGCGAAAATGTATCTAAAAATAAAAACAATTTAAACAAACTAGGGTTGTAGCTCACTGCTAAAGTACGTACTTGTCTAGCATGTGTGTGGCTCTAGAAACAATCTCTAGTGTCACAAAAATAAAGTTGAATTTTAAAATAAGCAAGTTGCAGAAATACATGTACTATAACCAGTCACTGGACTGACTTAATGATGGTTTGACTTAACAATGTTTCAGTTTATCGGTGATGGAAAAGAGATAAGCATTCAGGAGAAGCGGATTCAGAATTCTGGTTCTTTCCCTAACTAGTGATATATGGTATTCTGCTGTCTCTTGATGCTGTGTAGTGACACCGAACTGCACAAGCAACCAGCACTATACAGTGCACTGTGTTGTGAGCCTCTCCTGGGTACTGAGTTTTCACACCCATCACATCTGCAACACCCGTCTGTGTGAGACACAGGCTTTATGGGGGATGATTTTGCCCACCCGTAGGCCCGTCAGTCTTCGGAATATGTTTAAGGTGGGATTCTTTATCCATTCTGTGTATCAATCCCTTACCAGACACATGATCTGCAAATGCTTCTCCCAGTCTGTAGGTTGCCTTTTCGCTCCATTGACGGTGGCTTTTGATGTATAGTAAGTTTTTAATTTTAATGAAGTCCAACTTACCCATTTTTCCTTTTCTGGCTTGTGCTTTTGAAGTTACATCCAAAAATTAATTGCCAAATCTAATGTCCTGAGGGTTTTCATCTAAATTTTATTCAAAAAGTTTTGTAGTGTTAGGTCTTACATTCAAGTCTTTGATCCACGTTCAGCATGTACATATGCATGTATGTACTTATTCATTCATTTATTGATTTTTGTGGTACTGGTTACTAAACCCAGCAGCTGTACAAGCTAGGCAAGTACTGAGCTACATCCCCAACCTTTTGTTTTGTTTTTATAGAGAGTCTCATTAAGCTTCTCAGGATGATCTCAAACTTGCAATCCTCCTGCCTCGGCCTCTCAAGTGGCTGGGACTACTGGCATGCACCTCTGTGCCTGGCTCAGCTAAATTTTATATAAGGTATAATAGAATAAGCTCCAGCTTTGTGATTTTGCTTTGGGTATCCAGTTTTCTCAACAGCATTTGTTGAAAAAGCTGTCCTTTCTCTATTGAATGGTCTTGTCTGTCCTTCTGGAAAAACCACATGACCACATACAAAAGGGTTTACTTCTGGGCTATTCTACTGCACTGGTCTGTATGCCTGTCTCTATGCCAGTATATACTATACGCATTACCACACCTTTGTCTTAAATTTCGAAATAAGGAAGTGTGAGACCTCCAACTTTATTGTTCAAGATTGGGTGCAAGTGGTTTATTAGGGTCCCTTGAGAGTATATATGAATCTTAGAATAAATTTTTATTTCTGCAAAGAAGTCACTGGGATTTGGATAGGGATTGCACTGAATCTATAAATTGTTTTAGGTAGTATCTAACAATGTTATGTCTTCAAATCCATGAACATGTAATGAGTTTCCATTTATTCTTATGTTCATTAATTTCTTCCAGTAGTTTTTTTGTATTCTCAGTATTTAAGATTTGTACTTCCTTGGTTAAATTTATTCTGAAGTATTTTTTTGATAAAATTGTTTTCTTAATTTCCCTTCCAATTATTCATTGTTAGTGTACACAATTACAACTGCTTTTTTGTGTTTTGTATCCGTCAACGTTGTTGAATTTATTAGTTCTAACAATTCTTGTGTCATCTTTCGGGCGTTCTACACATAAGATTCTGTCATCTTCCTTTCCAGTTTCAACACCTTTTACCTTCTTTTTTAAAAGCTAGCTAGGACTTGCAACAGTATGCTGAATAGAAGTAGTAAATAGGTATCCTTGCTTTGTTCCTGATGTTGAAGAAAAAGCTTATAGTTTTTCACCACTCAATTAAAGTTAGCTGTGGGCTTTTCATAAATGGTCTTTATCATGTGAGAAGTGGTTTTCTTCTGTTCCTAGTTTGTTGAGTGGTTTTATCCTGAAAGGCTGTTAAATCCTGTTAAATGCTTTTTCTGCATCAATTAAGAAGAGTATGTGATTTTTGCTCTTCACTAGATGATTGAATAGCTTTTTAAGGCACATCATACTTACTCAAAAAGTTCCCCCACATTTTGCATGAAGCATTTCTTAATTTTTACAACAAAATACTTAAAGCAAAATTTAATGACACAAATTCTTTGAGTTCTAAGAGAGGCCAGAGTTTCCAATGGCATGAAAAGAATAGGATATTGATTAGAAGGCAACTTGAAAGGGAACACATTTCACAACCAGCTCAGAGTGTGAATCATGTCAAATAAAAGTTACCAAAAAGGATCAAGGCAAACCAATACCACTCTTGATATCACTGAGGCATGAATCAATATACAACCCAGAACTGACATACTATTGACATAAAACTCACATTCACTTTAAGAGCCTACAAATATACATTGATTATGGCACATAACAATGGTCTATCATGGTCAAAAGGAATCTGTATTGAATGAATTATCAGCTGGGAGAATGAAATGGGGAAAAAATAAATCAAGCAGCATAAAAATACCTGCCCTTTTCCAGAGTTAATTGAAGAAACAAGGTTTCAAGGGTTATGACATAAACCAAAGCTCCAAGGGTCAGGATAATATTTTCTTTTTCTTTTTCTTTTTTTTTTTTTTTTTGGTCTGGGGATCGAACTTGGGTTCTTGTGCTTGCAAGGCAAGCACTCTAACCACTGAGCTAAATCTCCAGCCTGGATAATATTTTAAACAACTGTCAATTTACTCACCAATATTGATAAGTAAGTTATTAAATCTATACTTTTGGCATAATAAAGTCATTGAAATACAACTAAAAGTGCCACAGTTTCAATATCATCTCCTCTGAAAATACACATTGCCACACTGACTCAACTCAGATTGCAGCAGCAGTTCATTATTCTGTTCTATTCTGTTGACATGTTTTAACTTATTTTATAAACCTGGAATCTGTTTCTGTTCTACAATTCTAGAGAAAAATGTTTATGAGAAGGCAGCTGCATTTCACTAGGCTGACACTGACGGTCCCCTGTGGGAGAGGCCAACCCAAGCAGGACTGAAGCAGCTGTTTGGAGCCCGTTTTCCTACCTGTTAATTGCTTTTATGACTGGGCTGTACCAGCCCTGACATCCACCTGCTAAGCAGCAGATGGACTGAACAGTCACACCTCAAGAGTTTAAGAATTACAATGTTTTCCCCTTCCCACAAAATAATCTACTAGCACAGAGAACAGCAAAGAAAGAGAAAAGTATCAAAAGATAATAAACATTAGTGGAAAAATCATTAACTGTGTCTTCCTTATCAAAAAATAAAAGAGAAAGAGAATAAAAAGAATTTTTTAGAAATATCCAATAGGAAAAAAAAGAAACACTCATTCAATTATTCAACAAATATTTACTCAAATGCCTACTGTGGTACACACAGTTCCAAGTGCTGAAGATACAGCAGTAAATAAGACAGACTGTCCCCTATCCCATCAGAGGAGATGAATAAGAAAGAAATTCAATTAGTGATTAGGGGCTAAGGTGGAAACAAAACACAGTCATGTATGTAATAAAATTGGGGAAGCAGGAATATATAGTGAGTCGTCAAGGAAACCTCTTTGAAGAACTAACATTTAAGGCAAGACTTTTATAAGCCAAGAAGGATCCAGTGAACCAGTCCCCTGCAGAGGGACAAGTAGGAGAAAACCCTAATGCTGGAATGAGCTTGCTATATTCACAGAACAGAAAAGAAGGCTGGTGTGGCCAAAGTTTTGGGAATGCCAAAATATTTTTGAGAATGCCAGCAAATAAGATTTCAAAGTGCCATGGCGATTTCAAAATTATCACTTGGGAAAATAAAAAGAAAACTATGACCCATGAGCTATTCATGGGAACTTACTTTTAGAGAAGAAACAATCACCAGGGAACTTTCAACAGAAAAATGGAACATGAGTTAAGAAATACCACACAGGTAGAGGTTTTTGAATCAGAAAAGCTCAGCATCAGAGCACAGTCCTGTTCTCAGGTTCTAAGCGGGTCACCATCTAGGCCAGCAGGCCTGGACAAGGAGGTGTCTTGGGTTTACAAGACAAAACCAAGCACAGCACTCACAAATGAACTCTCGACAGGAGCAAATGTTTCTGGATATGTTTGTACTAATCCTTATTGGACCTACCTATTTCAGATAGCCCAGAGATTTTCTTTCAAAATTTTAATGTAAACAACAGATACTATGAAAACATCCTCCTAAAACAATTTTTAGAAATTACCAAAAATGTTTTGATGTTTAACACTTTTCCTAAATTTACAAAATAAATCAGGAATTTTTTTTTTGTGTGTGTGCTGGGGATCAAACTCAGGGCCTTGTGCTTGCTAAATCAGGATATTTTTATGAAAAAAAATTTAGTAAATACACTGATCTTCTGTTTTCCTTCTATAGCAAGCACAAAACAACCTTTAGGTTTAAGACATCTATAAACATTAAATGATATCACATTTTAAAAGTAAGATGTACCTATTAAAAAAGAATTAGCTCATCTTAATTGGAGGAAAAACTGCATTCAGCAGTAAAAAAGATCCGGATATACATGTTACATAATACTAACAAGACATTTTGTAATGTGCTAATAATGTTACAGTTTTCAAATTAGATTAGTGCTATGAAATATATGCATTTTCTACCATAGCATTTTGATAAGGCACTATGCATTGAGAAAAAGCAAAGGACAACAATGGGATCAAAAATTTGCTTTAGCCATGGTGAAGGGCAATGTGTCTTCACTCAAGCCATCTGCTTTCCGAAAAAACAAAGGCACCAGTGACCTAAACAGGAATCCCACCTCTAGCACTATTTAATTAGCTGTGCAACCTACCTGAGATTCCGCTTTCTCCATCAGTGAAATCAGGCTAATATTACCTGCCCTTACATTAATTAATAGTTAAACATTAATTAAATAGAACAGGGGGGAATTCTTTGAATCCAGGCTTATTTGATAATCACAGTTAGCGGACATCAGAAAAAGGGAAAAATATTAAGTTCTAAATTGTAAGAGCTGAATATAATGTAAATGGCACTTACCTATAAACAAAAAGCTCCGGGAGCATAAGTGACAGGTAGAGTCAAAAAGCTGGCAAAGAGAGGACTAAAATCTTGCTTACCTCCCAATGTGATAACCTTCTACAGCGTGCTTTCAAATGTGAGATCCAATTGATCTGTGCGATGAGATAGTTAAGCTGACTGATGAGAAAACATAAGGCACCAAAGTCAGTCAGCCAGCCTGACTGGAACCATGACTAAAACCTTTGCCACTTAATATGCATCTATGAAAACAGCCTGGAAGCCCTTCTCATTCATAACTTGACTCACACGAAGATGTGTGACTTAGCAAGCAGTCACTCTTTCATTCAGTTAATAATTTCTTAGTCATACTATAAAGATACAGATGCTAGCTGTAACACAAAAAATCAGCTTTACATAAAAATGGTCATAGTAAGAGTAAATTAAGTTTTCAATGACAAGTTTTTGACATATTTCCCAAACTAAGACCTCAATTAATATTGCCTTAGTATTAGACAGAAATTATTTTTATCATGTTTGTTAACAGATTGTTTCATTAGAATAGCTGAGTTACTGAGTTGTTGGATATTTCATCATAATCAAGTGGTCCATAACAGAGTTGCTCGTTCAATGATTGAGTTACATTCCTATGACTCAGTCGTTAACTAGTCACTAAATAAGGAATCATATATAGTATGTACAGTACAATATTCAGAACAAAGAAATGGTCAAAGGAAACACCAACTTGATGACTTTGCTTTTATTCCCATAACTTACATGCAGTACTACAGTGTATAACAAAACACAAAGCTACAGTACAGTCAGCAGTAATTATAGTACTGTCTAAACAAAGTGTACTGTACAAAAAAGACATTGAGGCTTTATAAACAAGATGTACAGAACCGTACAAAAAAAAGGGACAGTTTGTAAGTCCAACTGGTAGGCTGCAAGCCCAAACAGTTGTTAAACAGGTAGATTGTTAAACAAGAAATGTCCATATTTCTATCATTAATGACGCTAATATTCACATACTTAACAATTACTTAATCAATTCTTAAATTGTCCTTCTTTCACATATAATTTTCTAGCTAACCTGAAAATAGGTCAATCAGTTCTTGTACTTACAATGATTCACTTCTGAGGAATGATTATAAGTACTGCGTTATTACGCAGCTGAAAGGACAGGCAGGTTAGGAAATCGATAAAAAGGACTCCAGTGGAGATAAGCCAACTGAAAAATACAGCACTTAAATAATGGTCACATGACGAGATATGAATACCATTAAGAAAATATGTATCTGCTTGATATTTGCATACAAAGTTATGTAGGTAAGAAAAAAGACCTGGAACAGCAACAACAGTGCTCAAAAACTTTGGTAAACATGAAAAAGTAAGCAGTGGTTAAAACAGGGCACAAAGGGTCTTCAAAAGGCCATGTGAGGAAGTTTGAACTCAATTTTCCCGATATGTGAAGCTCTGAAACGGTTTTAGACACAGGTATGGTAACAGTTTGAGTTTCAGAGAAATCTTCTGGCCATACAACAAAAGGATAGATTAGAAAGAACAGTCAGGAAAAGGGGGATGAAGTCTTGAAGACTCACTAAAAGGTTATTAAAATCACTATTACTCTTAGAGCAAAGTGATAGATTTGATTCCTGCCAAAAAGCACACCTCTACCTAAGTAGTAGGAGTGCAGAGAACCAGTAAGAAGTGCCTTAGTAGGTCTCACCTCCAGAGACTGCTGTCCACCACCTGGAGCCCTAGAACTCTGTTCAAAGGGCCCTGAGCCCATGTGCAAGACAGGTCCTCATGCAGGGGGCGTGTACTGCTAAACAGTGGAAAAGGGACAGCAGCTGAGGAGAGATGGCGCTGGAGGGAGCTGGGGCATCTGGCCACAATTTAAACTAGTGCATTTCTAATTTTAAAAAATTTTAAATGCTACGTATTTCTAAATACAGAATTAACAATGTCATACCACATTCATGCATAATTGAGTACCAGTGTCAAGAAACCTAGGATTGTTTATGATATACAGTACTGACCTCAAGTAGAAAAATTTTTGTTTTAATAAGATATGAATTATTTGCTAGACAAAACAATTTGATGACAGATATGCCAACTAGATATAGATAACAGCTTGCATAAAAACAAATCAAACCATGGATCAAAGCGTGGACTAAAGGCAGATGTCTGTTAGACAGTGCAGCAGTGAATGACTGCATTGTGCTGCTCTTCTTTCACATTAGTGTACAGAGACACGTTTCCTTCACATTAAACAGACTCAGTGTGCAGAACACTGCAGGAAGCATCTGCTGGCTAATGACAAAGAAAACCATGGACCCTCTGAGGACAATTTCCATCCAGCTGTAAGTGTGGAAGCCACAAACACAGGCACTGCTTTTCAACATCAACCCAAATAACCATGAAAAAGCAGCTCCCCTACTTTTACATTATTTTGCGGCAAAGGGATTCCAACTATTAACCACGTGTGCTAACTTCTTAAACAAGCAGAAGTCAAAATATGTAAACGTATTTTTCTCTCACTCCACTGTTCTTCGTATCAATATCTATGGGAAGGGCAATAGCTACTCTAAGGAAGGTAAAGCAAACAAATAAAAAACAAAACAAAATTCCCAAACTGTAAAATCTAGGCCAAGTTTGTCCTTTGCATCCAATCACTTACATTACCAGTTACTTTTTCTGGTGCTATTTCACTCTTTTCTTCCCCATTCAATCCCACCCTGACATATTCACATGGCCCCCCACCTCTGCTGCAACACCCTAGACACCTGCTCTGGTCTCCCTGCTCCCGTGGCGAAGTACATCTCACCTACATATTTCTCAGAATGCCACATGACCTGGGAAACAAACGGCACCCACGTGTCCTTCCATTACCTGACATTGTGCCTCTTACCCAAGACCAACACTTCCACCTAACCTCCAGAACACATCCTCTCTGCAGCCTCAGAACCCTTTCAAATACCCTCTCCTTTCCTATGTAATCAACTTTCTTTGCTAGCCTCTTCCCCTCATTACATGAACATGTTTAAATACCTGAAAAAAATATTAATACAACTCTTGGCTTAAAAGAAAAATGCTAGTATGCAGAACTCACCCTACGGTGTCACTCCTTCTAGGCTCTGCCTTCTCAGTCTCCTTCCCCTCATACAAATTTACTTACTAGTTCACAGCAAAATAACTTTTGCTAACGCCATCACATTAATCGAAGGGTTCTCAATTTAAAGGCCACTGGATCCACAGATAGAATTCATGTGATCCATGAGCCCAGATGGAAAAATAAATTATTTCCTTATTTTCTCCAGCCTCTAAATTACTAGATACTAGGCCTGCCAGTATAACTTGTGTATTATATTAAATAAGTAAATACTACAAAGATCTAAATTGGTTTGATTTTAATGAAGTTGGTTTCTTTTTATTTTTTGGTGGTTTTTTAGGGGGGTTGTTGTTTTGCATCTCTGGGTCAGGTTTCCTAGTATTTTTTTGTTTCATGGCTTTTTTTTAGTAGAACATGTTGGTTATACAGATTAATGGTGTTTTGGTTTAGATCCAAAATGTCCCCCAAAGCCTTGTGTGCTTACAGGTGGGGCTTTTGGAACTGGATATGGGGTGGCATAGCTGAGTTGCTGTTTGGAGGCAGAACATGTCAGAAAAGGCAGGTCACTGTGGGCGTGCCTGGAAACATCTACGTCCCTTCCTGGCACTATCCTTGCCTCTTTCTGCTTCCGGAACCAACTCTTTATTCTTTGTATTTTTTGATGTGTGTGTGTGTTTCAACTTCACTGATTTCTGCTCTGATCTTTATAATTTCCTTCCTTATACTAACTTTGGGTTTGGGTTGCTTTTATTTTTCTTGGACCTTGAGGTAGATTGTTAGGTTATTATTTGGGCTTTCTCTGTTTTTGCGACATGGGCATTCAGAGCTATAAACTTCCTCTTGGAAATGTTTCATTGTGTCCCATAAGTTCTGGTACACTGTACTGGCATTATCATTTAATTCTAGAAACTTTTATTTCTTCCTTGATTTCTCCTGCAACCACTGTTCAAGAGTATATTGTTTAGGTTCCATGCATTTGCATAATTTCTGTGTTTTCTTTTGTTGTTGATTTCTAATTTCACTGCAGTATGGTCTGATAATAGGTATGGCATAATTTCAATTCTTTTACATTTACCTAAGCTTGCATTATGGGCTAGTACATGATTCATTTTGGTGAAAGTTCCATGTGCTGCAGAGAAGAATGTGTATTCTGCTGTTGGGTCGAACATTGTAGGTATCTACTAATCACTCAGCAGTCCAATTATTTAAATACTGGATGACCAAAAATTACATTTTTGGTTATTTTTGGCTGGCATTTAAGTTGGTTGTAACCAATAGAATGTGCTGAAAGTGACACTGAGTGAATCCCAAGGCTACATCAAGAAAAGCCAATGCAGGTTCTGGGACTGGGTTTGGGTGGTTTGTTACACAACAATAGATGCCAGAATAGAATATGGCATATGAGTGCTGACAAGACAAAAACCTAACACATGACACTAATTTCAAAACTGTGTGGTGGATGCAAGCTGGAAGGGCCTGAAGGGCAAAAGCTTTGCCATTGGGCAAAAGCCCAATGACTCCTGAAAGGTGAGTGAAGGTCTTAAAGGAAAGTGGGTGCAATATTATCAGAAGCTGAAGAAAAAAGACCCTTGTTATGAAATGGCAGGGAATTTAGCAAAACTACTGCCTGTAGCAAGATAAAAAAAAAAAAAACAAACTGAAAATGTTGGTGAACTGTTAATTCTAGCTACGGTGATTTTCCAGAAGAATGTCCAAAGTGTGAACTGGTTTCTTTCACATGTATGGTACAAGGTGCAGAGATGAGCTAAAGAAGAAAAAACTTGTTTTCCAATAGAATTCAGAGGAAAGATTAAAAAAAAAAAAGCCAGCAATTGCTGGGTTCAAATATAAAACTATCTCTCATCCACGGTATCTTCCAGCAGACAATGCTCAATGTGAAAAAAGGTCTGAGAACAAATATCAAACACAGGGTACAGAAAGGAACCCTGGTCTCAAGGCAGAGAGGAAGCCAACAGTGTTACCGTAAAATCCTCTGCTAATGCTTTCTCTTGTGGTTTCTCTTCCCTGATCTCCCCAGTGCCTTTTTCTATACTTTTCCACTAACTCTAGATGTCCCCAGGGATTTTGTCCTCAATCTTGAAGAATTCCTTCAACCACTCTAAAAATTCTTTTAACCTCAAAATTTCTGTGTGTGCGTGCGTGCGCATGTCTCCACCTCCCCTCCAAAGACTGCAGGGAGCTCTACACATTTCTGTTTGACACTCTCAGAGAAACTTAAACCAAAAATTTCTACATCCTATCTTGCAACTCACAAGTTCCTTCTATACCTAAACATGCACTGCAAGTAAATAGCACCGCTTCCATCTCATTGCCCAGCCAGGGAGCCACCCTTGCTTTCTACCTTCTTCTCCCCACTAAGGTCTAACCAATGATCGACTTCTTCAGGCTCTTCCTGTACACATCTCTAGAGTCTACCTCTCTTCAGACTATGTTTTTCCTGTCTGACTATATAGCCTTCCAAATGTTCTCTCCATTTCAGAACATCCTTCATCCTACTCTCAAAACTGTACTAGAATAAAATGTCAGCCCAGTTAATAGTCTGCTTAAAATCCTTCCACATTGAAACCTTTGGACAGCTGACATGGTACACCTGTAGTCAAGGCTCCTGGAGAGCCTGAGGCAGGACGATTCCCTGAACCTAAGAGCTCAAGACTGGCCTAGACAACATGCCGAGATCTCATTTCCTAAAAGATAAAAAAAGTCAGACCCCTTCAACATAGTTTATAGGTAGTTACTTTGTGATCTGGACCTTTCTAAAACCAGCTACATATACCATTTATTCCAGCCATGCCAAGAAAAGACAGGATTTACATACCCATGGTTAGGAGGACATAATTAATTTTCTCTCCGCCTAGAATGTGGTGCTTCCTATTATGAGTAGTAGGTACTGTTCTGTGTATTCATTTAATTCAACAATTACAGAGTATATACTCTGTGGTAAATCTGGCAGGTCCTGTGCTAGGGTAGGGTGGGGACAGACAGAGACAGAGACAGACAGACAGACAGACAGCTACAGGGAGATACAGGTAGACAGAGTCAGAGGGAGAGAGAGAGGGAAGGAGAAAAAGAACAAACGAACATGAACCCACCCTTGCACTGGAAGCACCCCTCACAGAAGGAAGGAAAATAAGTACAAAAAAGGAATTTATAATGGAGGCAGCAGGGTGTGGTAGACTGATTCTTTGAAGGGGGCAGAGTTACAAGAGGTGATAAACAAAACACCAATGAAATACAGTACATTCTTCTGGAGCACCAAGTTTCCTTGATGTAAGTAATTTCAAAAAAGTTAATAGTATGAATATGCTTATTGTAAATAGAGTACAAATGTACATGAAGGATGGAACAAAATACCTAAAACTTCATGGATTATTTGGGGCAAGAAAGACTGCCCAAAGTTAGAAGTAAAAGTGATATTACTAAGCAAAAGAGAACCACTTTCAGTCAGAGACCCTCTCAGAACTGAGCACGTCACACCACTAAAGGACCTTTGGGTTCCTGATCCAAACAGCCAGCCCTGGCGGGGTCTGCATTCAGTGAGGCACCGCTGGACAGAAAGAGTCTTGGCACACTGCTAATGTCACCTCCACCTCCATAAGGCTGTTACAATGGGCTTCAAACAGCACAGAGGAGGTCTTACAGAAGGCCTAGAAGCCTTGGCCCTTGACTGAGAAGTCTTGAACCTATCCATTTGGCAGTCAAAAAACAGATTATCTGTGGTCATATAAAGGAAGCCTAAGAAGGCAGAAAAAAAGTTTACATTTGTTCCAATTCCTGCAAAGATGCTAGGTTATCCGATTTCCTCTTGGCACATCAGACGTGGAGAAGTTACACACAAAGTATGGAGAGAAATATGAGAAACTGTTGGACTAAGTAAGATCCATTTGGAGCTGTATGTACAAATGGTGGCACTGGCCTAAGACAAGAGCCAGCCCAGCACCCCTGTGAGATTAAAACCCATAAAAGGAACTACTGAAGTTCTGTTTTGCTTCTCTTGTATTCCAGCATCCACATGCATGCAATGTGGGCCCCTGTGTGCATTACTCAGACCTCTGGTCCTGGGACCTCTGGGAAATAATTAGGAACTAAGAAAAAGAGTTGCTTACACACGAACTTGCCCTGGCTGCTGCCTCATGTCCTGCTCTTCTCCAACGCAAAGCCTAGGAAGTCACAACTGTAACGTGAGGAATGGCTCCTTGTAACACAGCTCTTACTCCTCAAGAGAAACAGTTTGAAAGTAGCAAGATTGCCGGCACTATGGAGACTGGGGCAGGAGTATCACAGATTCAAACCTAGGCTGGATAATTTAACAAGATCCTATATCAAAATAAAATTTAAAAAGGGTTGGGGGTATCACTTAGTATGAAGGAGTAGGTTCAATTCCCAGTACAGCCAAAAGAAAGAAAGAAAAAAAGAAATAAAAGTGGCCTACGCTGTGTGGGGTAAGAAGTTGAACCAAGCACTCTGAGGCCGGGCTGAGGGCTCTCCAGTTCTTACTCGTGGCATGAGCGGAACTGGAACAATACAAGCTGAACTTCCCACAGGAGCAGCGTCTAACAGAGCAAAATATCAAATACCAAAGAATAAATATAAAACAAAATAATAAGTGTTCTTGGGCTACCAAAGCACAATACCATAGGCCAGGTAGCTTAAAGAATGGCAATCTCTTTTCCCCAGACTGGCACGATCGAGGTGACAGCATGGTCAGGAGGGCGCTCTTTCTAGCTTGTCGGTGGCCACCTTCTCACTGTGTCCTCTTGTGATAGGGGGAAGGCAGAGTGTGTTTTCTGGTGGCTCTTTTCACAAGAGCACTGATCCCACTGGACCAGGGCCCTATCTTCATGACCTCACCTAACCCTAAATATCTTCTAAACAACCCATCTCCAAATATACATCTGGAGTCTGAGCCTTAATGTATGAACTTCAGGGGATATAAACATTCGGTTCACTTATGCTTAAAAAATAAGTGAAATTCAGGCCAGGCATGGTAGTGCATACCAGTAGTCTTAGTTATTCAGGAGACCGAGGCAGGACAATCACCTAAACCCAGAAGTATGAGAACAGCTTGAGCAACCATATGAAAAATTAACACCATATAGAATAAGGACTTTAATGTCGAAAAACTTGAAAAAACTTAATAGAAAAGATGGTTATCTTTTGACTCAGGGATAAGGAAGTGTTTCTTAAACAAGATAAATTTAGCTATACTCAAATTAGGAAGAGTTAATTCTTCATTTTAAAAAAATCCCTTAAAAGGTAGAAGCACAACTGATAAGTCAGTAAAAAATTCATAATACATACAACTTATAATGTCTTATTATCAACAACATATAAAGCATTGGCATACACCAAGGAAAAAAATAGCTGGAAAAAAGAAACAACAATAGAGTCAAGAGACATTTCCCACATAATTCCTATAGATAACCAATAAATATATGAAAAAACCTTTCAATATTACTGGAGATCAGGAAAATTTAAAACAAGCCCACATTGCCAAGAAAAATAGTGAAAGACTTTGAAGTGACCAAATTTTTTTAAAAATGAATTAAAAAAAAATGAGTGAATGTCCTCCCTAGCTCATCTGTCCATTACCTCTATCTTTTAAGTTGTAGAAAACTGATAATTATGTGTATTATTCTTGTCTACAGAAAGCAAATTAGTTGTGTCCAGTGGGATGAAACTCATAATTGCCCAGCAGACAGAACAGTTTTGTATCTATTTTAAAAATTTATTTCAGCATCTCTTTACTGCACATAAATGAGTAGCTCTTTGAATTTTCCTTTGAAATCGTTTTGATATCTTAACAGAGTCCTTATTAATTAATGAGTTAAATAAAATAGTTGACAAGTACTTATTTTATATGTATAAAAAAGTCATGATTACTCCCTCTCTTAAAACTCATCCTTTAATGCCACATTTAGAATGCAACATTATCCACTCAGCCACAGAAGCATCTTCAAACTGAGGACACCACCACACTTCATGGCGGAAGACTAAGAACTCGCCCCAGTCTACTCTTAGCACTGCTCAGCAGTGTACTGGTGGCTCTCGGGGGTAAAGTAAGGCCTTGGAGAAGAAATCAGACATCCAGACTGACATAAGTAAAAATGCCTTGACTTGCACACACTTAATGAGTACACATAAAGCCTAGAAAGAAAAACCACTAAACCTCTAGAATAAAGGCTAATGTACAATCCTGAATTCTATTTTTACAGTAGTAACGAATATCTGGAAATGAAACATTTTTAAATGTCATTATAACAGCATCAGAAAAACATAGTGAATGACCTATACACTAGAAACTAAAACAAGGCTCTCAGAGACCTTAAAGACAGACTAAATAAGCAGAAGGAGAAATCTGATGTTTATAGATTATTGCTCTCCTGAAATTGATCTGTGGAGTGAAAAGTTATAGGCTTCTTTGTAGAAAATAAAAAGCTGGTCTTCAAATTTATATGGAAACATTTATTCTAAAACTCACACGAAAACAAAACAAATCTTTTTTAAAAAACAAAATTAAGACAACCTACTTACTACCTGATTTCTGACTTATTAAAAAGCTACTATAATGAACACAGTGTGATACTAGCAAAAAGAAAAAAAAATCAACATAACAGAAGTCAAACTCAGACTCACAAACATATATACTCAACTGATTTTCAATAGTCATCAAAGCAATTCAATGAGGAAAAGAGTCTTTTCAAGAAGCAGTGCCACAGCACCTAAGTATGTCCAGGAAAAATACGAACCTCAACTCTAACCTCATCCCAAGCACAAGAATTAATGTGAGCTGATCACATACCTAAATGCAAAAGCTAAAACAGTAAGGCTTCTAGAAAAATACTATGAGTATATCTTTACACCCAGGGGCAAAGGTTTCTAAACAGGACTTAGAAAAATAAATAAACTGGATATAATCAAAATTTAAAATTTGTGCTCACTAAAACACACCATTAAGAAAATGAATAGGGGGGCTGGGGATTTAGCTCAGTGATTAGAGTGCTTGCCTTGCAAGCACAAGGGCCTGAGTTCGATCCCCGGCACCACACAAAAAAAAAAAAAAAAAAAAAAAAAAAAAAAAAAAAGAAAATGAATAGGAAGCTGCTATGATGGTACAAGCCTACAATCCCAGCACTCTGAGCGGCTGAGAGGCAGGAGATCACAGTTCAAGTCCAGCCTGGGCAACTTAATGAGATCCTCTCAAAATAAAAATAAAAAGGGCTGGGAATATAGTCCATTGAGAAGGCTCTTGTTTAGTCCCAAGTACTGGAAAAGACAAAGAAGGGGGAGAGGGAAATAGGCAAGTTACAGTATAGGAGAAAACACTGGCAATACATTCAACCGGATATACATGACTTACATCCAGAATATAAAGAACGCTTGTAACTTAGTAAACAACTCAATTTTGAACAGTATAGAAATCAGGACAGTGGATCCTTTTGGTGAGGGAAAGATGTCAAGGAAGGAGTCCAAGGAAATTTAAAAAGTGATAAAATGCCCAATTTTTATAGATGAGTGATTACATGAATATATGCATCTGTCAGATCTCATTGAACTATATATTTAAGCTCTGTGCATTATTGTAAAATGGCAAATTCTACTTCAGTTTTTAAAGTTTTCTTAAAAGATCACAGTAGGTATTTTAGACCATTCAATTTTCAAACTTTAGAAGTCTGAAAAATATCAAGAAGTTGGAGCAACTATAAAACAACAGGATTTCTTGTGCACTGATGGTAGGAGGGTGAAATGATAAGTGGAACTCCTGGAAATACTCGTATTATCTCTTCACTTTTAACATCCTTCACCTTGCACACCAAGAGCATCCCTGTGCATGTGCCATAAGAGCTGCAGAGCAATGTTTCCTGGGGACTGCTGAAGACAGCAAACACCCAAAAACAAGGTTCTTACCACTTACCTCAGAAATACATTAAGCACGATAATAAAGGCTATCATTTACAAATATTTAAGTTTTAAAGATAACCCAGTTTTAGTAAATACATATTATGGCCTGTTCACTACACGTGTATATCAAATAAATTCAAAATTAAGGTAAAGAATTATAGCGACTTTTGGATTTTTAAAAGGTAGACTTCAAGGTGACTTTTATGAGCATAAAGACTGGAACTCACCTAAAAGCTACTGTGCAAGTCATACTCTATCCATATACAAAACACCCGGTAGCTGTAAAGATGAGAGTAAGATTTATGTACATGCACGATCTTCAAGACAGAATTATTTTTCCTTTTCTTTTTTACTTTGAGTCGAGATCACACAGGCTGTTCTCAAACTCCTGGGCTCAAACAATCCTCCTGCCTCAGCCTGCTGAATAACTGACATCACCGCATCCAGCCAGAAGTAAGTTTAAAAAGCAAGAAGTAGAACAATACATTCTCACAGGCTAAAAAAAACTTCATCTATCTATCTGTAGATAGATACTGGTAGTTTCTTCTGAAAATAGGGACACAGAACCTAAGGAGAAAGGAAGTTCTTGATGTACTAAATCCTTTTATACTGTTTTAACTTCTGACCATATACCTGTTCTATTTTTCAATTTACATGGAGGAAAAGAAAGACAAGACCCCTAAAAACTTTTGTATTTCTGGTAAGCAACCTCTTCCACATCCTACTCAGTTACTCTAAACCTCTACCACTCCCTCAAATCCCCTGAGGCCTTTTGCCTTCTCCCACAACACTTGCCTATTACAACACTGTCAAGTGAGAAGAAAATGAAGCTCCTCACTTCTGAAGCTCGCACAGATTCAACTCTTGCTGCCTCCAAGCGAGCGCCTGCCCTCAGAAGAAGCCATTCCAGATGAACAATGCTCCACATGCAACCTCAGGGCTCTGTGGGAACCTGTTCTTTTATCTCCGCTCTACTGCCACAACTTTGCTCTTACCTGGTCACACATACGCATGTGCACACACACATTCAAGCCTCTCCTATGTTGAAAATTACTTTATGATCCTCTCTATCTAGCACCCTAAATTCATTCTTCCCACTCACAGCAAAATTTACAAATGTTGACCAGGATATGGAGCAACTGTACAGCATGGATAATCTTGAAAACTTTCTGCTGTGTGAAGGAAGGAAACCACAGGAGCACATACTGTACCACTGATTTATACGAAATGCCCAAAGTAGAGACAGCTAGTAGATCAGTAGCTGGCAGACACTAAGAAGGCAGGAGTGAGTGGTGACTGCTAATGAGGATCTGTAAGAGTGATCGTGGTACTGGTTATATGCTTCTGTAATACAACAGGTGCATGTTAGGGTACGTAAATTATTTCTCGATACAGATATGACATGAACTAACCATCACGCCTAGGGAACTAGGAGATGGAAAAAGGACAGATGCTCTGTGAAGGAGTCTGCAAAACCTCCGCTAAGCGATGAGAGACACTGAAGGAATCTGAGCACAGGCCTGTCTTGCTGACATTTATCTTTTAGGGAAAACACCTCGTCAACAGCAATAAGAATGGCTGACAGAATAACTAGGCTCACGGTGGAAAAACCAGATCAGAGACTTACAACAGTCCACTAAAAAAAAACAAAACAAAAAACTGTTTTTTTTAAGTAAAGAAAAAAAAAAAAAACAGAACTTGAGCCAAGACAGCTAAGAAAAGGAAACCGGCTACAATTTTACCTTTAGAGAAGAATGGTATTTATAGAAGCTTTCTGTAAAAGGGAAACTTAATATAGAAACCAACCATTAACATACTAATGGGTACACTTTTTTTATATAAGCCTCAGAAACAGGGAATTATAGAAAGCAATCAAGTCTAAGAGAGTAGAGAAGTAGAAAACTAAGTAGCCTATTAAAATAGTTAGCAGTTGTTTTAATCTATGACTTTACTAACCAAAGATTTGTTAAAAAAAAAAAAAGAGCAAAAAAAAACCAAAGATTTGTCTTCAAGAATACCAGATTATAACATCATTACCCATCTCAAGTATGTGTCAGAGAACAGCAGCATGAACTCCATTTTTTTCTATTTTTGAACATTTAAAAAAGGGAAAATTCACACTGAAGTGTTTCACTGCTAGAATCAACTTTATTTCAAATTTTCTATGAACTAAAAGCTACACACACAGTGCACATATATATGCACACGAAAATATACACATATATACAAATATACATACATAATAAATATTTGCTTCCTATTAAAACTCTCAGAGGAAAAGACATTTGGGGTTGCCTTAAATTTTTCAGAAACAATTCTTTTTCCTTATAAAATACATTTTAAAAGGCAAATGAATTCATTAAATATCTCACCTTAGGTTTTTGACAAATCACAAAGAAAAGGTCTACAGCACAGGCTCTAGGTTAGGCAGATACCAGAATTGAAAGGGGAGAAAAAAGGATCAGGCCAATACTACTAAAGTGGGGGATTTAATTATTTTAACAGGGAACCCCTGAATTGATCATTTATCCCCTACATTTTTGGGTTCATGTTGTTATTTAGAAGTCTATAGAACATCAAAAATTAAGCACTTCTGGTAGACTTTGTACTGCCTTTGCATCTTTAATGTTAATGATAGTAATTGAAATAAAAGCTTATCAAATCATAGTATATTAGCAGGAGAAAAAAATAAAAATAAAAGCTCTTCACCAGCTCAATTCTTCAAGCAAAAAGCATTTTCTCAAACTTTGCACTCCCAGCTAGGCATGGGCATAGTGGTACACATCTACAATCCCAGCACTGAGGAGGCTGAGGCAGGAGGACCACCATGAGTTCAAAGCCAGCCTAGCCTACATAGTGAGGTTAAGGCTAGCCTGTACTACATAGCTAGAACTGTCTCAAAAAAAATAAATTAAATTTGCATGTGCTACAATATCCATCATGACCCACCCATCCTCACCAATCAATCAATCAAACTTTAAAATTCGGAAATGTAAAAGCAAATCAATAGCACATTCTATAAAGCCAAAGCAAAAGGGAAAGTTAAATAAAACCAGTGTCTAATAGATATGAAAAATGTTTATCTGGGAAACAAAATCAAATTAAAATAAGCTCTCGTGTTCATCAATGAAAATGACAGTTGTTTTAAAGTGAGAAGCAAGTCATTTGTGGTGCTCCGTCCCCCTTCTCACCAGACTCCTGGGAGGGTTCACTTCACCACCTTCCTCATCTTAACTGTGGGCTGGGGCTGGGGCTGGCCATGGGTTAGCTGTAGCTGTGCACCTGTGGCTTGCATCAGCTACCGAGACGTGCGTAACACCAGGTGTCTCAAGGTATAAAGCTCAAGGACCAGCACGCAAGTGAAAGACCAACCCACCGCTGCACACACATGATGAGGCGGAACTTCGGGTGAGGCTGCTGAACTCAACAGCTGAGAAGAGGTAAGACATCATTTGTACTGCATAAAGCCAGTGAGACTTGGGGGACTGTTTGTTACTACAGCATAATCTAGGTTCTACTGACTGCTAGAGGTGATAATGTGATGTGACACTGTAATTACACGTATATTCTAATATAATGATGTAATAACACAGACACCTTTGTACACTGCTCACCACAGTGTAAACTGGTAGAATCATTCTGGAAAGTAATTTTGCATTATGCAACAACGGTTCAAATCCTGTGACCCAGTAATTTCTCTTCTAGCAATCAGTCCTTTATTTATTTATTTATTATTATTATTATTATTATTGGTTTTGGTTTTTTTGAAGTGGGATCTTGCTATATAATCCAGGCTGGCCTTGAACTCACTATGTACTAGGTAGTCCAGGCTGGGCTGGATATTGCTGCAATCCTCCTGACTCATCCTTCCCATGCTGGGATTACAAGCATGTGCCACCATGCCCATTAGCAATCTGTCCTAAATAATCAAAAATTCAAGCAAAGATTTATATCATAACTCATCATTGCGAAGAGTGAGGAAATAGCTAAATGTCCAAACCATTAGTTAAATCGGTTAGAATATTAAGCAGTTATTAAAATTAGGTATCAAAAATGACTTATGACGCATAGGGCAATTATGTGATAGGGAAACCATGTGAATACATGGGAACTCTGTAGTGTCTGTTCAATTTATGCATATAATTCCCAAACAGGCAAAACTAATCTTAAGGGATAGAAAGGAGATCAGGTATTATGGAAGCCAATGGCTACATGGAAGGATTGACTGCAAAGTGGCTTGAGAAACACATTTAGCAGTGATGGAAATGTTCTGCACCTTGACTTACTGTAGTTGTCAAGAGAATGTACACATTAGTCAAAACTCATCAAACTGAGTTGGGTGTGGTAGCAAGTGCCTACTCAGTAGGCTAAGGCAGGAGGATCTCAAATTCAAGACCAACCTAGGCAACATAGTGAGACCCTCATCTTAGAAATTTTCTCTAAAATTATCAAAATAATTTTATTATTTTGCACATAAATTTTATTAAGCTTGATTTTAAAAATAAGAATGTTTAATAACAAGAAAATGATTAACTGAGTAACTAAATTATATAAAATACATTTTCAAAGAAAAATAAAAATATTTACAATGTTAATATTTCTCTACCTTACATAGAGCATATGGGTAATTTTAATTTTTCTATAGATTTTGTACTTTCAAAATGCTCTAAGTAGGCTTGATTTTTTATGTTTTATTTGGTGGTATTTTGTTGAGAACTAGTGCTTGAAGCCCAGGACCAGCCTAAGGTTTTCATAATGTATTAATTCAATATTTATTGTGTGCCTTCATGTATTCTAAATGGCTGGATGCCTCTGCACTCGGATGTCTCCTCAAGCTTCAGTGAACCTGCCTCAAGTGACCCCTGTAGGCAGCAAATGTGGCAACGTCACCAGTCATCCGCAAACCACATCTGTTTATGGCCTTTACACTAGAAACTGATAGGTTGTGACTATTTATAAGAACTGCTTGCATTGATGATTATTTGTTTAGCTAATATTACTGAAAGTAGCCTTAAACTTAGTATAGTGTTTAATACTGAGTACATAAAAGTCTCTTCCTTGACACTTACAAAATATAATCAGTGAAAATAAAGATGGGAAAATGGCTATTACCAAACAAGACTTGATTTCTAAATTCTAGAAACCTTAAGTTCATAATAAGCATTCCAATCAACTAAATCAAGAATCAACCTATAGCCTAGAGGCCAAATCCAGCCTATAGCCTCTTTTCTTTGACCTTGAATTAAGACTGTTTCCTACATTTTTAAAAGGCTATACCCAAATAAGAATATGCAACAGAGGTAGTCTGTGGCCACTAAGCTTCAAATATTAATTATTTAGCCCTTTACAAAAGGTTTTGTGATCTCTGAACTAAATAATTCATAAACAGATGAAACAGTTCTTAGTGGACTCTGCTCCAGAAGTTTAATTGTGTGCTCTGGCATCACAGTACACTAGAACTGGAAGGAAACGCTGAGAGCATTGTCCCTCCCCACACATTACCAAAGAAGCAGCTAAGGCCCCGAGATACCAGTATCCCAGGCCCACTGTGTCCTGGGCCCAGCGCTCTTTCATGTCCCATTGGAGCAGGGGATCCCTTATCCGTTATGGAGCAACCTGCAGTGAAAATGAGGCACAGCAAAGTGTGCGAGTGCACTCTTCAAGCCCTCCACTGAGCCACTTACACATAACCAATCAACTACACAGTGAAGCACTGATCAGCTAAGCACCAAGGGTCACTTTCCATTGTGCCTGTTTTGTCTGCCTCTATTCCACTCATATATTCTCCTAAGCAAAGGAACTTATTCAGAATTACTGAAAAAGTCCCTTGTTCTTTTTATACTAAGGACTTTGGTTTATACAAGTTCTTGCCTATGGACAAGCCCTCCCTTCTCAACTTCTCCAAATCCTTACCAGCCTTCACAGTTCAATTCAACACTCATGACACCTTCCACAGGAAACACAGTTCAGCTACACACACAAAAAAAAGGGGAAAAAATGCCGAAAGTTATAATAAACAAAATTGTAGAAGTTCAAAGCAGTAAAATATCACCCCGGTGGAAATGTTTAAGCACAGCTTTAGAAAAGACTGAGTTAAAAAACTGGCTTTCCACATGCCAAAGATTAAAACTAGACCTGTATCTTTCCCCTGCACTAAGCTAAAATCAAAGTGGATCAAAGATCTAAATATTAAAACAGAAACACTAAATCTGCTGGAAGATAGAATAGGTAGAACTCTTGAAGACATAGGTGTAGACAAAGACTTTATGAACAAAATCCCAACTGCCCAGGAAGTATCACAAAGAATCAACAACTGGGATCTTATCTTATTAAAAAGCTTTTGCACAGCAAAAGAAACCACCAACAGAATGAAGAGACAACCCACAGAATGGGAAAAAAAATTTTGCCAGCTATTCCTCCACCAAAGGACTAGTATCTCGAATATATAAAGAACTCAAAAAAATCAGACATCCCAAATTTAAAGACCCAATCCAAAAATGGGCAGCTGAAATGAATAGACACTTCTCAGATGAAGAAGTAGAAATAGCAAATGGGGGGCAGGGATTTAGCTCAGTGGTCAGAGTGCTTGCCTAGCAAGTGCAAGGCCTTGAGTTTGATCCCCAGCACCAAAAAGAAAAGAAAAGAAATAAACATACGAAAAATGTTCAATATCACTGGTCATTTGAGAGATGCAAGTTAAAACAACACTGAGATTCCATCTCACTCCAGAAAGAATGGCTATTATCAACAAATCAGCCAATAACAAATGCTGGAGGGGCTGTGGGCAAAAAGGAACACTTCTCCACTGTTGGTGGGAATATAGACTGGGGTAACCGCTATGGAAATCAATGTGGAGATTCCTCAAAAAATTAGGACTAGAGGTTCCACTTGACCCAGCTCTTCCCCTTCTTGGTAGCTTCCCAAAAGAATTAAAAGCATCATACCACAGGGATAATATGCACATCCATGTTTATAGTGGCACAGTCTGTAATAGCCAAGTCTTAGAAACAGCCCAAATGCCCACCAAACAATGAATGGATAAAGAAGATGTAGTCTTTTTATACAATGGAGCACTACTCTTCCATAAAGAATGATAAGCTTGAGATATTTCTAGGTAAATGGATGAAATCTTGAGACCATATTCTTAAGTGAAATAAATTGGACACACCTGTTTAAATGCCTCATTGTTTCTCTGATGTAAGAAACTGAAAGTGTAAATAAGGACTAAAATGTATTATATTGGCAAAGGGAAGAAATTGTTCAAATGGGAAGGGGAACAAGGAAGGGGGAAGGGGAAAGCAATGGAGGAACAAGAGAAAAAAGAATAGAAGGAAAAAATGGAAATAAAGCTTTTATAAATATGGAGGGGAAGAGGGGTTCAAGGGAGGGGAGGGGAATGGGAAAAAAGCAGTAGCAAGATACATCATGTACAGGTACAAATTCCCTATGACGAATGTTAGCACTATGTACATCTAAAATGTATCATTAAAATAAAATTACACACACACACACACACACACACACATACATATACAAAAGACTAAGAAAGACATTAGAGGACAGAGAGAAGAAAAGAGCATTCCAGGCAGTGGAAATGGAATGAGTAAGGATACAAAAGGAACAACTTTTGGCTTTTTTTTTTTTTTTTTTTTTTTTTTTTGGTGCTGGTGATCAAACTCAGGCCCTTGAGCTTGGTAGGCAAGTGCTCTAACCACTGAGCTAAGTCCCCAACCCCCCAAAAGGAACAACTTTTTCAGCAGATTCTTACTGTCTTTTTGTTGCCCTAGATTTGATTATAATCAGGTAACGTGAAATACAGAACGCCCTTAATTTCTACTTTTCGTATTCTTCTGGTGCTAGGGATTGAACCTGGGGCTTCCATGTGCTCTACCAATGAGCTATATTCCCAACTCCAAAACACCCTTAATTTCTACCCTGCTTTGCCCACTGATAGCATTGGAACAAGAAGTCACACCAACCAGGGTTTCAATATGCTAATTAGGTGGTTAATATTCAAAGTAGGGGGTCTACACCTACATAGACTTTCAGATAACCTTTTGGAACAAAAAAATACAACACTGCAAAACCAAGTATGAATTCTGCACAGTTAAGGTTGAATTCTGTTATTTTCATAACAGCCAGACACCAAAAAATGCTCAAAAATTTCACTTGCTGATTATCTTAGTTTCCTTTTGGCTGAGTAATTTTATTCTGTGGACAGCAGTGGTTAATGTTCACTCCAAATCCAGATGCTACCTAAACACCTGCAAAATTATGTAGAGTAATTTTGTAGAGTAATTCCTATTATGTAGAGTAACAGGAAGTAAAAGATAAGTAACACTTATTTAAAATGTAATAAAAATGAAGCTATCCAAACCTTAAAACTATTTCAAAAACTATCTTTGAAATAACCTGTTAGCAAGTAACTCAAACCTTTATTGTTACCTTTAACACTAAAAACATGCACACGTGCGTGACAGCCATTTTTACTAAATATAGCTTGAGAGAAAAATTACATAATTTGATAGCCAGAAAAACGCCACTTGTTCACCTCTGCATTCCACACAATTCCTAGAACAGAGTAGGTACTTTCAAATCATTCACTGAGTTGGACAGTCAGACAGCAAATATTATTTCTGCTCTCCATATGACTCCCCATATTTCAAAGGTGTGAGTCATCAACTCTGGCAATAAGGCCAGAACCTACACCACTACAAATGCTTGACATATTTCAAGAGCTCTCTCAAATGAGAAGAAATGCATTTCCTAATTCCACAGGCATAAGAAGAGACATTGTTTCACTGCTGTCAATTTGCTATATTTAGATGGCTTTGAATTGAATTATTCGAGCATGTACAAATAGAACCTTGAAGGGGTCCACAGATTTGCTCTTGACAGTCTAGAAACAAAAGCCGCTATTCAGATAAAAGATGACATGCAACTGGAATCTGACAGGCCAGTAATTTACAGAATTTTCTGCACATCTGAATTTGTAGGCCTCAATAGCCATTAAGTGAAATTAGTTTCATGATGTCAGCCAAAGCCTCATGGGCAACACTTTTATGTCATTAAAAAAACTACTATCCTCAATTTGTTTGAATCTGTGTTTGCTCATTAGAAGCTTCTCAGTGAATCAGGAGAGAAATTCTAATTGCACTCCTGCACTGTCAGTGTTTAGTGTATCCCTGAACTGTAACAAATTCCTACACCCCTCCTTCTTTTCTCATGTCTAAAATAAGTTAGGTACAGTAGAAGAAACAGTATCAGACAGTACATCAGATAGCTATCCAAAATAAAGCAACTTCAAAACACAAATATGATCTCAATATGTATTTATCCAACTTAAAAAGCAAGTATTGGAAAAAGACTTCATCTCCTAACTGTTCCTACTTGTTAATCTCCAAATCTACCATGTGCTCTTATGTACCTATGCCTTTGCAAATGCCACTTTCCCTGCCGTTTATTTACAATCTCCTCCTCGAACCTGTGACAAATTTCTACTCTTACAGAAATTTACCTGGTTTTCTAAAAAAGACTCATACAATTCTTGTCCCACATACATACCTTTTACATGCTTCCATTAGGTACTCCAACCGAATTCTGTCTCTTACAGAGAACTATAAGCTCTCCATAGGAAATGACTGAACATCTCTTGGAAGTGCTAATACTTAGATGGTACACACCAGCACATCCTGAAGAACTGTAGTGAAGTGCTGAAATACTTTTGTAATGTAGTCTGTTAAACTGTCATTGACTTAAATTCCACCATCCCTAAGGAACCTGCTGGTAGCCTAATCTCCTACCACTAAAACCTAGCAAATAAATAGGATAAAGAATAGAGGGATCCTTCAAGAGACCCTGATCCAATGCTTTAGCTCTTTGTTGAAAGAACTGAAGACATACCACCTGTATCAACAGTCCAAGGTCAATGAGTATGCTCTCACAATTATGCAGACAATAACCAGAGCAGCAAGAACAATCCTGGTCCTTAAGTAATAGAGAAGAAAAATGGGGCATGTCTTCCTGCTTTCTATGATTGCCTTCAGCCTCTGATAAAATGAGTACTAAATTTGATAATGTGGGCAAAATTTGATGTGATACTTTACGGAGCATGTGATTCAAATATTTCTCTTTAGTTAACTCTTTAGTTAAAGTTCCTGCTGGGCACATTAGTGCTCACTTGTAATCCTAGGTACTTGAAAAACTAAGCAGGAGGATTGCAAATTTGAGGGTAGGCTGAGCAATTTAGGGAGACCTTGCCTCAAAATAATAAATTGCGACAACGTGACAGTCTCAACCAAAGGTTGGTGACTTAGCTCAGGGGTAGATCACTTGCCCAGCAAGCATAAGGCCCTGAGTTTGATCCCTGACAACGCCCCCCCTAAATAATAAGTCAGGTGTGGTGGCTTATAATTGTAATCTCAGCACTCTGGGGGGCTGAGGCAGAAGTTCAAGCCCATCCTGAGCAATTCAGCACCTAAGCCAGATCCTGTCTCAAAAATAACAACAATAAATAAAAACAAAGTTCCTGTGAACCATAGTCTCCCTAAGAGGACCACAGCAACCGGTGAACAGTAGTCAGTGTCTTGGTCAGTAAGACAGACATCACTAAGGATGAGCACAGAGTAATTAACTTGAGCAGAGAGAAAAAGGCAATAATGAGAAGAGTCAGTTAATTATAAATAGCATGTCTAATTACAGATTTTGCTAGGGGCTTCAGATACTTCTAATTAGTCTTACTTAGTATATTAATTATAAATAGAATACCATGAGGAATTTTCTAATCACAGGAATTTACCTTGTATGTAAAATCAGAGTTTAAATTATCACTATAATTTAATAATTAAATGTGCAATAATGTAAAATTATTTTGAAAGTCACCAACAAAATAATATCACCAATAAAATGTTAAAATCAAGTTACTCAGAACCCTACAAAAGGAAGTAACAACATAATCTTTTTAGCTCACTTACTTTCCAGCAGAGAAAGTGTCTTTCAGTCATCCTGTCAGGAATTTTAGAGAACCGTAAGATTAAAATGTTAAAAATAATGATAGAAGGGAAGAACAGCAGCAAAGAAGCTTACCTAATTTCAACACTGTCCCATTAATCTGTAGTAAAACAATGCTATGCTATGTAATATGCTAATGCAAAATTCTAGACAGTGACAAAGTCTGAACCAAAAAGCAGCATGCATTTATTTATGGGAAATTAAAAACCATCTTCATTTCTTTATTAAATTAGAAATTTAGAATTTTGATAATATATCTTAATTGCAATGAAAACTCATCTCTTTAATCTTTGAAGCAATTAAGTAAAAAATCTTGGCTACTGCCACTAAAATAGTAAACAGAAAAAGTATTTGAAGAATAGGTAAGTAATAGTACCATTTATTGAGTACCTACACACTCTGCTAGACAGAATGTAAGGTTCTTTACACAGATTGTTAATTTTTACAACCACCTTACAAGGTAGATAGTATCATCTTCATTTTCCAGATGATGAACTGATGCTAGAAATAACCTTGCAAAGGTCAGCTAGAAAGTAGCAGAATAAAGATGCAAACTCAGAGTTGACAGCTCCACAGCCCTGTATTGGGCTCAACACACCACTGGCCAACCACAGAATCAAAGCAAGCCAAGCGACCTGTGAAGTTTTGTGGTGTATTAGATGCTCTATGTGGTAAAGTTAAGGCAATGAACCACTGTGGATGAGACCATCTGGAAAACTAAGGAAACAACACAACTTAGTAATCATGACCCTGATGTGGGAAATCAAGGATGCTATTAGCTTAGAAGTTATCATAAAATTCCATCTTCATTAAATTCACTTTGATATAAATGACAAAATTACTAAAGAGGTACAGAAGTAGTAGAATTCAATCAGGGAAAATGTTAAAAATAAAAGCAAGCTTGACTAAAAGAACTGGAAAATAACTTTCCTCCAACTTTTATAAATACGTATAACAAACTAAGCAAAAAAAAATACTCTTGATTTAAAAAGCAGGTACCTTGAATTATTCAGAAATAAATGAGCTAAGTAAGCTGTTTTATTAAAAAAAAAAAAAGATCACTATGCAACTAACAAAGGCACACAAGTGTCTGATGAGCAAATGAATAAATTGGATGGCTAGGCAGAGTAGCACAACAATCCCAACGACTTGGGAGACTGAGGAAGGAAGATCACAAATTTGAGGCTAGCCTGGGCAACTTAGTGAGAACGTGGAAAATAAAAAATAAATAAATAAAAAGAGGTGGGATGGTCCAACATGCCATAGGTGGCAAAATTCCCAGTAACAGAAAAAAAAAAAATGCTTGGATAAATGAAGATGAAAAGTGAAAATGAGGAAGGGGAAAAAATCAAGGACTTCAGATCCTTCTCACTAAACATGTACAGGTCAAACAACCTTGATTTGAAAATCCTAAATCCAAAATGCTCTAAAAATTCAAAGATTTTTGAAGACCAACATGACACAGGTGGAAAGTTTCACACCGCACCTCCTCTGGTGAGTCAGTCTAATGCAATGCACTACAAATGCTGTATAAAATTACCCTCAGACCCAAAGAAGGCATGCGAGACACAAATGAATTCTGTGTTTAGCTTTGGGTCCCGCCCCCAAAATATCTACATCTATCTATATTTCAAACTCTGAAATAAATCCAAACTCCAAAACACTTTTAGTCCCAAGGATTTCAGAAAAGGATATGCAACATGTAGTACCTGCTCCTGAAGTTCTGTTGGTTCCATCAAAAACAGTTTTTTCCTTACACAACAGTGCCTATGAAACTGGGCAAGTTAAGACTAGGGTGACCGCCTCTTCCACTATACCAGGCAACTAGCCTATAATTTGAATATACTATTATTTTACATGTGAGCTTAAAAAAACAAAGCTGCTTGTCATACTTCCTAAAACTGCCAAACTTCTTAAAGTTTGTAGAAATGTATTGATTCTGAATAGTAATACTAAGTACAACTGATAAAAATTAAAGAAGCAAATAATTTGTAGTTCTTATTGCTAGCCATATAGCAGTTTTTTGAAGCACTGCAGCTTTTAGTAAACTATCAAAAGAAAAGCTACCTTTCTTCGATATATATGTATAATGTAATGCACAAGCAAAGGCTAAGTGAAATGGTCTACGGAAATTCTTGCCTCTTATAAAGAATTCAATAGTCCAGCCTGGAATCTATTTTGAGTTAAAATTTACACAATTATAAATCACATTTAATTATTGATTGTTACTTATTACATTTTTAAAGTTTTTGAAAAATAAAATCTTTCCCTTTGCTGACACTGTAATGCATTTTTAACTCTACTATGGACTCTAAGCTTAGCGCGTTTTATGTCTTAGTAGTTTTGGGGATGCCAATACCATTGCATACTTATTTGTTGAAATAAATACTGTAAGTCCTTTTAAAAATCACATTGCCAACTCTCCTTGACCCCACAAAACAGACATGTCAAAAACATGAGAAAGTGAACAAATCAAGATACACCTAAAATGTTATTAAATAACTTTGAAGATCAAATCTGGGTCAAACAACAGAAGACCACCAATCTCTGCTGCCAAGGAGTCTGTCGATTGACTCACAGAGCATTCACAGAAAGAGGGGATCAGCACATCCTCAACCAGAGAAACATGTTTGCTCAGACGGATGGCGTCAGTCAAAGGATTCTGCTTTCCCCACTTCATCGTCCCTTGATCTGCAAGGAACAACTGTAGGTCTGCTGAGACTCTTTAATTGGTTTGTTTTTAAAGAGCTCTATCTGCTTAAATGGAACTTGCCTAAAAGCACTGCAGTACTCTCCAGTGGAATTACAAGTTATATTGGCAGCGAATTAACTGTGATCAGTTAGGTAACAAGGCAAAGAAAGCAATCTGTAATAGTTCTGAAAATCTGAGGTAATGCAAATATTTTCTCCAACGAATTAAAAGTAGTTTTTAGTACCATGTATTTCAAATGGAAATGCAAAGATTTGGGGCTATCCACAAATCTTTGTATTTCCATTTGAAATTATCTGTAGCCCTTCTAAGAAGTCCCTGAATTGGTATTCTCCATGAAACTAAGTCTTACAAGAATATAAATCACTTCTGAAGAGCTCACTGGAAGAAAAACAAAAAAAAAATTTACATATTAAGGAGAAATTAATTCTAAAAAAATTATCTCAAAATACATACACATCCCAAGTTGTATATAATAACAAAAATAGCACTTACCAAACAGCTTCATAATTGTAAGTCTGTACCTCTTGGAAGAATGGCAGGAAGGAAGTTATACTCTAACTGGATACAGCAGACCCAGGCTCCCTATATTCAACCTGGGAGGACCCACGGCTTTCCTCTGAAAACTCCACAAGATTATGTCTAGACTCAAACTGCTCACTGTCAACCAGGGACCTTCCAGCATCAGACCACAACAACGGAAACCACTGAGAAGACTGAGATTTAATCCACTCGGAAAAGGCGCTAGAAGCTCTTGTAAAAGGAAACTTTTCCACTTACAGCAGCACTTACCTAGGAGATATCAAAAAAAAAAAAATTTCACTATAACTGAGCCTATTTTTAACCAATCATATGTAACTCATGAAGTCATTCTATCCAGTCCATAATGCTACAGTTCAGTCTTTAACTAGGGTATCACCATTTACACCCCCTGCCCCCAGCCTTGCTATTTTCTAGTTCTAAAAAACCGATTCTTCCTCCTTAACCATTTCTCATTGCATTCCTTTACATTTCCTTGCCTGTTTAAAAGAAACAAAACAAACCCTCAGCTTTGTCTTTTTTTGGTTGGTTGGGGTCATGTTAGCTCCACAGTCTTTGTTATATTCTTTAAAATACTAATCTTTTGCAAGAATATGTCCATCTCCTTTTCCTCTCTAAAAATACAAACAAACAAACAACAACAACAACAAAAACCTCAAGTAAATAATGGCCTGGGAGTTAGTATTAATCTGTATCAAAGCTGCTCCTGTAATACAGGCTGGGAAACCCCATAGGTCTGTCTGATGATTAGGTCATACCACTTGTGTACCTGAAAATCTGCCATATAATCAGAACCACATCAGCAAGAAAAGCAACCCTCTGAGCACTGAATGTTGATCCTGACCAGTGCAATTTTGGAAGCTAAGACACAATTGATTTTTAAAAGCAACAACACTTTTTATCCTTCCCTTACTTATCATGTACATAGTCCTGTGTCAAAGAACTATGAGCAAATCAATTGCCCTGTTAGGTCAGATTCAATTATCAAGTACATTTCAAGCCTTTCCCCCTACCCATAAACAATATCCCCAGGCAGCAGAATGGTATTGTAGATTTTTAAATAAGGGAATAATATTATCTCAAATAAAAAAAGAGAAAAGAAAAAAAAAGGAGCTAGAGATGCAATGAGACTAACTCAAGATGATGACTGGTCCACAAAGGATAAGGCAGTGCTTTAAGAACAACAGTAAAGAAGAGAGCTGGGGACGTTCATCAGTTCTGGAGCAGTTACCTACCTGGTGTGAGACTCCAAGTGTGACACCCAGCACTACAAAAACAAAATAGTAAAGAACAATCTGATATTACCAACCAACTTCACCTTCTCCATTACAAATTCAGTTTGTCCTGGAACAAATGGATGCAAACACAGTAATAGTTTTCTAATTTCCCTGATGGACAAAAAGGGGCCTTAGGAGTTCACTTGTGAAGTACAGAATCATCTTTTCTACCCAGGTTACAGAGTGCCTGAAAGTCAACCACCAGGAAATCACTCTTTTCGGTTATAACACTCTATTCCCCTGGCATTTTCTCCCAAAATACCCTAGAAGTCAATTTGAGAAGTACTCATTTAGGCATTATTGCTGCTTTGGCAATTAGCTCTTTGCTCGCCTTCCCTAGGCACACTTACATCCACCCCCACCTTGATTAAAAAGGCCAGGGCAAAAACAAGGGTCTGAAAGTCTACTTTCATCTGACCTGGAAGTTAGACTAAAAGACATCAGATGCTTTTGCTAAAAATTAGTTAATAAAGCCAGTATCACAGCCAAGAGTTAGTGCTAAAGTTAGTGCTTTAACATAACCTTCATATGGGGCTGGGGATTTAGCTCAGTGATTAGAGTGCTTGCCTTGCAAGCACAAGGGCCTGAGTTCGATCCCCGGCACCACCAAAAAAAAAAAAAAAACAAAAAAAAAAAACATAACCTTCATATATTCTCTACCCTAAATACACTATACAACATAAATAAACCTTAAATATTTTTTTTAAATCACAAACATTTCAAGCAAGATTCCATCACCGCCTTTTTTCACATTAGTGGGGCAAAAGTGGCTAACATACACCTAATAAATCAAAAAGAGTACAAACCCAAGCTTCCTTTTGGGACCTCTTGCCACCAGGAGGGAAAGTTCTAACTCCTTGTTATATAAAGCCCTTAATATCAGAAACCTAACAATTCTCTCCAACCTCATCCTTTATCACATCACTTTCTACATCCTTATTCACCAGCTGTTTCTACCAAATGTCTACAGAGTCCCAGTACTCAACACCCTCTCATACTTCCATACCTTAACTCATGTTTCTTCATATACCACTTTCTTCAATAGCCTGTTGGGTAGGTTAGGCTCAAGTCCTTCTCTTAGAAATACCTCCTGACATGGTTTCTTTGAGATCCCTAAACATATCCTTTCCTGACCAACACCAAGACTGAATAAGGCTCCCTCCTTTATACAAACCTCTAGCAAACCTCTTAGAGGGCTATAGTCAATTACAAACCTAGTTAGTACCTGCCACATTATAGATACCAAAACAAAATGACCATTACATGTCCATTCTGTATTCTTCACATAGCACATGTTTTTCTCTCCTTTTTCTATTTTATCTAAAACTTCTACATATACTACCTATTAACCTGAAAGTTTTAAGGGCATTTGCAATGTAGCTACTAGCTTCTTAAAAGGGAATTCAGCTGAGATTAAATACACAGGAAATTTTTCATGTAGAGCTCAATGAGTTCATGTGAACTCAAAAATGAACTTTTATAATACCGCAAAAACAAATTTCTTAAAGAAGCACTTAAAATGTTAATTTATCTGTCTAGGAAACATATTAATATACCAGCTTCTGAATGATTAAAAAGTTAAAATAATCAGTTTGTACCATTCTTTTACACAGAGAATGATGTCCTCCTGTAGTAGGGCACAGCTGCCTTGAGAAGCAACATCAGTTGAAACATGGAACATTCAATTCCACTTTCCCTGGATCTTCTCAGTCAGGATGATTATTAAAGGATACATCAAAATCTGGCAACCATACTTTCCCAAACTCTGTTCAAAACTTGCCTACCATGGATTCACACTGGAGTTACACAATATCCTCGTGTCATTAGTGTGAAAAACAAAATGAAGCTTCCCGTGAAACAACATCCAAGAGCACAGCCAGCCACAGCCTCACGCTGGCTGCAACCCCACATACCACAGAGACTGCAGTCCTAGGGTGAGGGGCTACACCAGGCCACTTGCTGCACCGGGCTCAGTTATGGAGCTCTAAGACCAAACCTCCACACCAAGTAACCGCTCACAGTTAGCACTGTAAGACATGGGCTGCAAGTAGAGACGGGGCCACCTTGAATCTGAAAATGCAGTTCTAGCCAGGCATGGTGACACATTCAATTCCAGCACTTAGGAGGCAAAGGCAGAGTGAGTTACAGGCCATTCTGGGCCACATGGCAAGATCCCGTCTTGAAAATAAATGAATGAATGAATAAATAAATAAATTTCTAACAAAATGATTTATCTCACTAAAAAATGTTAGTAAAGCCAATAATACTAACTGTAATTTAATGACATTTACCATATTTACATGAGGAAGTATGTAGAAAACAGTATTCTAAAGAATATAGTGAAAACAAAAACCTAACTAGATTTGAAATTTAATATAAAAAATACAAACTCAAAAGTATTACATTTTTAGCTTTTACTTTCACTCTTTCCCTGCTGCCATTTGTTTTAGATGTTCTCACACAGAGAAAATAGCAACAATGTCACTTTCCTTCCAAAGGCAATCAAGTTTTGGCAAACTTTGGTGAGTATGGCATTTAAAAATAGAAACTCAACCCAAAATGTGATTTAGCAAATAACCATTTAAGAATTGTATAGTTCTTCCCTGAATGTATTTCCCATTTATCATTTTTAAAGACACAAAGACAACTAAAAGTCTTCACGTGGGAGGCTGAGGCAGGGGGACTGCAGTCTGAATTCCACTTAGGCAGTTTAGTGAGACCTGGTTTCAAAATACAAAAGGGCTGGGGCTATAGGCCAGGAGCAGAGTGCACCCGGGTTCAATTCCTAATACTGATGGGGAAAAACTGCACATGTAGTTGAACAAATAATAGCTTCCGAATTAATACTATATCATGCAGGACTCTTTCAAGCATAAACTGAGAGCACCATCATGCCATTTTAGAAAAAACCTCTGAGGAGAAGCTCTCAGTCATTGTGATGCTTCATACCGCTGCCTTCATTTTCACATAAACACTACTGCGACCCCTTTATACATGAATATCCAACCTTGCCAGATGTTTCAATACCTCTTTGCACCAACAAGTGCACTAAGCACCTTCACAGGGCCCACCGCTGGACCACTCAGGGGTCCCAAAGCAGGCCTGCATGATAGAGCTTCTCTGAACAGCCACAGCCACTCAGTCACTCACTCTTCTCTCAGGTGCAATTCCACTTTCTGCCATTTCAACTACCCCAGGCCAACTGCAGTCTGAAATATCATATGAAAATTTCCAGAAATAAAAAATGCATAAGTTTTAAGCCATGTACTATTTTGGGTAGCAGGATGAAATCTCACACCTTCCCACTCCTCCCAGTATACCCTTGTCCAGTGTAGCCTCACCCTGTGTGCTGCCCCCATTAGGCCCCTAATAGTCACTGTGGTATTCAGGCTGGCTGTGCCTACCACAATACTGTGTTCCTGTAACCTCTGTGTTACTTAGTAAGGGCCACGAGGTGAAGAAGCAATGATGCTGATGATGTGCATATGCCATAGAATCTTGAGAGTGCTTCCTCACAGTGAAAAAGTGAAGGTCTCCATTTGAAAAACAGTACACATAGGGCTCAGTACAGTCTAGCTTAGGTGTCCCCCAGGGGTCTTGGAAACATTACCCCACACAGGGTACCCCCTGTGCATGGCAGTTTCAGCTCTGTACCAGCAGAGGTCGGTGGTTTTAACAGGGACCATCTGGTTCTTTACAGGAAAAGTTTGCCAACCTAAAGCCTTTTTCAAAATACTCTGGAAAAAACTCTTATTGTTGTCTTCACTGTTCATCTCTGAAATGAAGGTGATAGTGCCTACAGAATTTCCTAGATTCTTGTATGGAATTATCTTTTTAATATTTATGCAACTTGGAACACAATATAAGATACTTCCCTGAAATATTAAAAAAAAAAAAAAAAAGCAGAGTTGATTCAGCAACTCAGGTAAGGCCAAAACCCTCAGAATTCAAAATGTAACACCGCTGCCCCTAGACCACCTCAGTCACTGTTAATCAGGAGTACATGCAGTACTTTCATAGGAGACTGGGTAATGACAGAAGCCTATTGGTATCCTCTTTTTCTGCTTAAGGATTTTCAAGAAAAAAAAAGAATACTGGGGTATACTTTAAAGTTTTGTAAATGTAAAGTTCTGTAAATAGAAAACGACTGGTGTTCTACTTTCAATGGTACTATTTCACTGCAAAGCCATTTTTGGATTTTCAAGGGAGAAACCCAAAGACTAAGCTCTAGATTAAAATGTCATATACCTAGATATTCAATAAACACATAGTGAGTAAAATGAGTTGCATGAATGTTCAGGTTGCTACCTTCATTGCAATTGTTATATGTTATAATTTTCATTCCCTAAGGTTAAGATTGCAGATCTGGCAAAGGAGTCGCTTTCTCTAACCCAGTGCAGATACTCGGTCCATGCATGATTATGATGGAACTGCTTTCATAAGGTTATGACAATTAAAGGAGATAGCATAGCAGAGTCTGACTCCTCAGATGTAAAAATAATAGCAGCTAAATATGTATAGAACTATAGACAGGCATGCATTACTCAGACTTTTTTCCTCAGAAAACATATTAGATAGGGACTGTTACTGTAATCTTCCCAGAGTCACCAAACTAGCAGGTGGTAAAGCCAGAGGTGGACCTGGTGGAGTAGCTTCAGCGTCTGGTCCCTTAACTGTTTCATTATACTGCATCCAAGGTATTCCTAAGAATGGCTCTGTGTAAGACAACATTTTAAAGGCTTCTTCCTCAATATTTGAATTTTAATAGATTTTTTATGTTAGAAACAACCCTGTTCTGTCGTTAAGATGTTGTTGGTAGCACAAAATTTACACTACGGTTTTAAGTTCAATATCTGCATAGGTCACTTAACTTCAATCAGAGGGGAAAAAAGTTCCAAAACCCAGCACATTTAGGAAGAGATAAGAGAACAGAAAGAATTATGGAAACTCTACCCAAAAAAAAATAGCTCAGAAGGGATTTGGGGTGCAGAAAATCAGCCCCAGCTCACAGCCCCAGAGCTGGGAAGGTCCTTGTGCTAACTCTGATTTTATCGAATGGCAAGTGAAGCTGAAACAGAAGAGGGGCTCTCCCTGTAGTCCAGGGCTGGCTGTCCGGCACTCAGACCTGACACAGGAGGACCTGTCCACCACATTACTCTGTCTAGATTTCTACTGAGCTGAAACTTAGTGCCTCATTAGTGTAACACCTCAAGTGAAAAGATATGTATGGTTTGTTGCAGAACAGAAATTATTGTAAGCTACCAGATGGAAAGAGCTTACCAAAGATCTTTCATATTTTTTCGCAGTATTAGGATTGTTTCCAGGGCCTTTGCACTGAACTACATTCCCAGTCCTTTTTCCATTTTGAGACAGGGTCTCGTTAAATCACTCAGTGGCCCAGGTTGGGTCCAAATTTGCTGTCCTTCTGCCTCAGGCTTCCAGAGTGCTGAGATTACAGGTGTGTGCCACCACCACACTCAGCTACCAAAGGCCTTTAAAGAATTTATTTGAACCAAAAGTAGTAAACTTGTTAACCGTGAAAAAAATGCAGACATATAAATTTGTAAATATTCCTGTGTTCTTTTGAACTGCTCCTGTGTTCTCAACATAGGCTAAACCTCTGGAAGAAATTTTCTTCCCCCTTCTAATACACTCAACAAGCAAACTGTCATTTAAGGCCTTATATTACTGATAATCACTTCTAACTGCTCCCTTAAATTATATTAATAAATTACAAAATCCCCTTTGCCTGAAAACAAACAAACAACAATAAAAAACCACCACTTTGAAAATGGTTAATTATCAGATGCCTCACCAACCTCTCAAAAGACTAAAAGTTCATTGCCCCAGTACAAACACAATTAACTGGCTCCTAAAATAATTTCGTAGGGTAGGAATTTCTTTATAGTAGGTTACAAATATTTATCTTCAAGCATATTTTAGCTTTTATTTAAAGCAAAACAGATGGATTTGGTGTTCAAATTTGAAACATTCACATATGTAAAGTGATTTTATTACCTGTAACAACTGATGTTTTCAGCTCCTTATGTCAACCTTGCCAAAAGTGTATTTCTTTTTTTAGAATTGAACTATGGCTTTAATAGAAAATAAATTCCTGTGTGACACATTAGCAGCAAAACTATGGTTAAATAGCTAAATGAAGCAGAAATGAAGATTCTACATAAAGAAATGGGTTATGAAAATTACTTGGGGATGCTTATGAAAATTCCCCAAAAAACAAGCAACCATTATCCTTTTCTTTGTAGTAAAAATAAAAATAAATTAGGAGTGATGAAGAGAAAGGAGCAACTATATATTTCAAAGGAAGAGTCACCACTTGGTTAGATATAAAGATGAAGGGGTCAATGAATCAAAAACGAACTCAGCATTTTAGTTTTCAGACAACTATGTGGATGATGGCCTCCTTGCCAAAACCAGCAGTTAAAGGAGACTGGTGGAGAGGAGAGACAGGTAAGGTCTGCTTTAGCCTGCTGACATGAATGTTAGCAACTGGGTGTATTTAGCAAACTCAACGGATGCTGGATATAATCACTAGCACCACAAAAAAACAAAGAATTAAAAAAGTTGAATTCCAAAATAAGGGTCAAATTTTTGCCTTGCAAGACTTACAAATGGTAAAACTAAAGGAATTAGGCAAAATCCCTTTTGGGATCATGGGTACGTTTGAGATGCAGAATTTATGGCTCTTACATGGGTTCAAATGTGTGAACATGTTAAGTGACTTCAGAGTAACAATGACCTGCAACCATGTGGCCAGTGAATTCAGACCTGAGCACTTCCTGGAGAGTATGGCAGTCACTCAGTGGTCCCCTCCTTAGCCCCTCGAACATCGCACAGAAGACATGGCAGCGCCACACCAGGATCTCATTTCCAGAAAGATATAATTTAGTACTTTGACAACAAACTCCAGAAGGTTTATCAGAATCTTCTCTCCCTGCGTCAAAAATAACTGTACTTAGACTCAACTTGAACCTGGATGAAACCATCACTCACTGCACATTTAACATCTCATCCTGACCTTTGATTTCTGTTAAAAGACACAATAGGGACTCCATCGTGGGAAAGAGGCTTGAGCTTGCAGGTCAGGCGCTTCCCGGCACGGATCTACCCTGGCTCCGCCCCCTCCCGGGAAGACAGCTCCGGACTCCATCGTGGGCAGGAGGCTTGAGCTTGCAGGTCAGGCCGCTTCCGGTGGGGATTTGCACTGGCTTGGCCCGCGCACTGGCAGGTTGAACGTCAAATAGGGTGGGAAATACCTTGCACTGAAAGCATTGTTACCTCTCTCCCTCAGTGTCTTCTTTTTTTTTTTTTCCTTTTCCTTTTCCCATTTCTCTTCTGATATAAACCATAACTATCTGGTAAAGCCAACAATACCCACACCACCAAGGAAAATTTTAGAGACATAAACTACAGGGAGAAGTGGGTGGGCTACCAAGGATCGCCCAGATTGCTGCAGTCGGACAACTGCCCCCAGACTTCATGCTGGGAGGACAGGATCAACATAGGACCCAGCACTGACCACTGCAGGCGTGGTAGGGCTAATGAGCACAGAATCAGGTTTCGGCCTGTGCCCCCCACAGAGTGGTGGCCATCAGAGAAATCCCACTGTATGTGCATGTATATATAATGTATGTATATATTGGTTTTGTTTCTCCTTATTTTCTCTTTCTCTTATTCATCCTGATACCTGTCCAATACATTTCCTTGTCTACATATTCTTTCTTGTTGTTGTTGTTTTGATTTTTACTTTTATTGACTCCTGCTTCGCTCATATCTCTCTTTCCTTAAGCAAATGCTGTTTTTCCTTTTCTTCTTGTTTTCTCTCTCCTTTTCCTCTTTCATATGAGTAAATGTTGTATAGAATCTACATGGTTTGACCCACTACTATCCCCTTTCACTGTTTGTAAACTAACTACTCAAGTTTCCCAAAGCATAAGTAACATCCTATTCTAAGTTTTACATCTATTAGAACTTTCCTCATTACCTCTATACCTTTTCTGATCCCTCATTATCCCTGCTACAAGCAGGGGGGAAGAATCACTCTACTAACAAAATACCCACTACATGCAAATCCCTAGTTTATATTGGATTCTGCTTTATGACGGTGTAAACCTTGCTCTTATGGTTAAAGATACAAAGTTAATTTCTACCACAGTCGGTCAATTTCATGAATGTAATTGATGCTATTGTTAATGTGCTAGTGTAACGAGTGTGCCATACAGGCTATAACCAGTTGTACATTCTCATATGGTAATACTGTAATTATCTGAGGTAATAATCATTAACATAATCCAGGGTCTTGAGACAACCACGAGAGCCAAGAATCACATATGCCTAGAAGACACTGATCAAACAGGACTCTCCTAAAAAGTATTGATATTTGTCTTCAAGCAACCTCCCATAATCA